>PHNY01052779.1:3909-18075 GCA_003724115.2 Anethum foeniculum
CCTTGGTTTTTTTTTAATATTTAGGAAACAAATGTTGAAATAATTATGAGTTGACTATATTTGACTTGTAAAGTATATCTAGGAAAATATTGTAGAAAAGTTGTAGGAAGTTTTTTATTTTCAAGGAAACTATTGTTGACATAATTATGAGTTGACTTATTAGTATTTATCTGAATGAAGAATATAAGGTAATTATAATTTTTGATACTTTTAATTCAAAAAATTGAGAAAATTCGAAAGTAGAACGGGACGACCTGAGAGGCACCACATAAACGCCCCTGTCTTCTACTTTATATAAGTATATTGATTTATAATAAATAACAAATTTTAATTTATGCGCACATGTTTATATACTCGGAGTTTTATATAATTAGTATGAAAGTTAGAGTAAGAGCATTTGCAACCGTTTTAGCTAAAATGATTGGTTATGATAATATAAAATAATGATTACGTAAAATTTGTTAAACATTTAAGAAGATGTGTTTTAATGGACCTGTTATAGTGTTAAATTTATGTTTACAACTCTGTTACAACTTTAAAAAGATTCGACAAATTTAGTCAATATAAAAAAAATTGACTATAATTTTATCTAAGAGTTTTGTATGGTTGAAATTTCACATTATATACAAACTATGTATAATATTTGTTACTTGGAGCATCTCAAATGGTAAAAAGTCTTTAGCGAAATGTCCATGTGACATGTCATAAATATAATTATAGAAATTGTATAAAAATATTATGCACTCTAATGAACATTTTTTTTAGTTAAAATTTTAGCCAACTAAAAAAATTATACATCCAATGAACATTTTTCTTAGTTAAAAATTTAGCCAACCACGTGATATTGGTCATATTTGCTGAACCTATAGCAAAATATTGCATCATCTATTATCATATTGAAATGAAACATTATATTCATAATAAGTTAAAATAATAATAACATACTATTTCTCTTAGAGCATCTTTAATGGTGTTAGTTAAAACAGTTGGCTAGAATAGTATATAATAATGATTATGTAAAATTTATTTTAATAATAGTACGTTATTATTATTTCAAATTGTTACATATAATATATATTATTTAGATAACATATCATATGTCATTTTATTACATGATTCAACATATAGATGGAGGATTAAATGGTAACTTATTTATGTGAGTAACTAAGTAACTGAATTATAGCCATCAGATTAGTTTCATCCCAAACTACACAATGATTTAACTGACGCTATCAAAACAGAGGTATAATTCATTTTTAAAACTACATAATGTTATATTATATTTACCCATTTATTTTTTCTAATATTGGTTATTAAAATAGATGTGAACTGGTAAAATTTATTTTTAAAAATACATATTGTTATATTATATTTACCCTTTTACTTTTTTATTTTGCAAATATGTTATAAATTTGATTACTTTTTATTATTATATATGTGGACAAATCATCTATGAATATGGTCTATCCACTATTTCAACTTTAAATTTCAAAATTTCTTATAAATTTTATAAATTAAAAATTTAAAAAAATTATCAAACAAAATTAAATTATAAGACTAGAATAAGTTTACATAAAACAAAACAATTAAAGCATACATAATAAATTTATGAGCAAAATAAATTAGAGAATCAAGTTAATTTACATAACTAGAAAATAATTAATAACATAAATGAAGAATAAATATTTACAGAACATATATTAAAATAATTATAAAACACACAAAACATATAAATAAAATTATAACATAACAATTAATAAAATACATATAATAAATATTTATAGAACATATATTTAAATTATTATACAAAACATATTAAATAAATAACAAAAAATACAGAACACGAAAGATAAATTACAGAACCATCATAAATTTACATAACAGAAAAAAAAGTAATTGCACACATATAATTAAATTTTACTAAACACATAAAATAAATTACGAAATAATCATAAATTTATTTACAGAAAAAATTTAATAGAAAACATATATATAAATTTTATAAAACACATATTAACATTATTATAAAAAGTCATAAAACAAAAACTATCATGATTTTTAGAATAGAACATAAGAAAGTATAATTAGAAAAACAAAAACAACAAAATAAAATTATAGAACACATCATTAATTAAAAAAAATAGAACACTAAAATAAAAATATTCAGTACACAAAATAATTACTGATAATGTAAAAAGTTTATTGGACATATAATAAAAATTATGAAATAAACAAAATTCTGGTGGAAAAATAAATAATACAAAAAATATTAAAGAACATTGTAATATTAAAATTATAAAACTTTTAGAAAACACAGAAAACGTATTAAAAGATATATGACAAAGTATAAAAAAGTGCATGATATGATTACAGTGAACAACAATTGTATAACACTAAAAACTAAAAATGAACGTGTCTTATATACGTGTACCTATCATAACTAGTTACTTAGTTACCCTAATATACTAGTTACCCACTGAATCTGGCCCTTAACATATATACCCAACAAATACAAGGTTGACTAATTATTTTAGTTAAGAGTTACGTGACATTGATAATTTCTCTATTATTTTAATTTAAAGCATGTTATTTAACTAAAAAAATTTGGCTCTAATATTTTTACAGGTTCAGTAAATTCTAGACAATCAATATTTAATAATTTAACTATTACTAAGCACCTTTGAAGATTTTTTTAAATTTTTTTGTCAAAAGAAATTTTTTTATCGAAGATGTTATACATTTTTCTAGAGCTGTGATTCGGGCCGGGCGGCTCGCGAGCTCGTACTACTCAAACTCGTTTAACTAGGCTTGACTCGACTCGTTTAGTAAACGAGCTAAGTTGAGCAGAGGTTCCGACTTGTTTAATTGAATAAGTCGGCTCGAGTAGACTCGTGAAATTAAATTAGTCGAGTTTGGGTAGAGTTTTAGACTCGAATAAGTGTAAAATTAAATGAGCCGGCTTATGCGACTCGTTAAAACTGGCTCATTTAGCTAAACGAGACGGCTCGACTTGACTCGTAAAATTAAACAATTCGAGTTTGGACAGAGGTGTGAGATATAGTATTTTTCTTTAGGTTTTGGATAATTTCTTCTAGACATTATGTGTAATTTAAATTTGATTATAGGAAGTTTACTAAGTCATATAGTAATCCTTCCCTAGGATATCTTTTGTGGCACTTACCGGAATCAAGTCAAACTCGGTCAATCCGATCGAACCATTTCAAAATATTTTCCGACATACACTACTTGACATGTATTTAGAATAGAAATATCAACCCAATGATATATTCTATACTAAGTCATTTTTTATCGAAGAATGAAAGGCAATGGCTAAAGGCACGAAAAATGAAAATTTTCAAAAACCGCTTTTGCGAGCCAAAATTGTCAAATTATTTAAAAGGGTGTCTTTCTTAAATATTTTACTCTAAAAAAAATTTGATATACTCGTATGAATATTTATATTAAATTATCTTGTCTAAAATCCATGCCAAAAGTAAAAAAAAAACAGATTTTATTCTGAAAAACCCTTAAATGCTCATTTTTTCGGATAAAATATTTTTAAATTCAAAAACAATTGTTCCTTGAACCTTGTAGTCTTTATTATACTTGGAATATTATGTTTGAATGTGTGTCAAGACAAAATTTTTGTCTGAGTTGTCGGTGAAGACAAACGTATTTTTCAGTCGCCTCGGAAGGCTGTTTTTATGTTCGAAAAATTTGAAAAAAAATATTTCTACATATCTTTTTTACTAAAAACTTGGGATTGGTCATTAGTATATTTCAATGCATATTTGAGTTGTATGACATTTTTAAAGGTTAGGAAACTTTCACCGACCTTTTCACTTTATTTGCCAACTTGCATTTAAAATAAATCAAAAATCCTTATATTTGGCCTATATATACACCCACATTTCACTCTCTTTCATCAAGCCTTTTTAAGCCAAACTATGCTGAAGAAACTCTTCTAGAATAACCAAACCTTCTGCCCTTTATGTGCAAAAATTTTGTTGAGTGCAAGCCCATTTTATTTCATGTTTTAATATCGTTTTCACTCGTTTTTCTTCACCATTCTTGCTCACATACACACACCTTTAGTCACCCTTGTTTAGGCAGTCTATACACCCCTTATAGGCAGTATTTTAGTGACCTTAGGAGCCCAAGAAAGTCAACCCTTGAATCTCCCTTTCCGGCCACTTTTCGGCAACTTTTCTGGCGACCCTTTCGTGTGTTATTTGGCTTCGATCCTAGCTTTTTCTTTTGTTATCTTCCTGGATCTCAAAAGGTATAAGTTAGTTACTTATTTATAAATATATATTTGCAGTTGGTTTATGTTTAGTAGTGATTTTGTAAGAAATATTATTGCATATATGTTTAGAGCACAAGGGTCATAAGTTAGTTAATTATTTATTTAATAATATATATAGGGGGCTACTCCACTATAAACCCCCTTATAATGAGAACTACAAACTAAAATATATATTTTTAAATCGCGTCGAAACATATCACGTATGGTATGTAAATTGATCGTTACGAGATGGAGAAAAATACAGTGAAGTCGGATTTTAAAAAACGTTTACCGATTGACGGGAAAAATCAAATTACAAATGGGGGAAAAGCTGGGATGCTGTGTGGGAGGGTGTATTATGATCCTGTGTGGTGCCTTTAGGGGGGCCATTAGATTAGATAGATCTAAGGGCTGCCATCAGTTCCTAATTCTCATTTTAATTCTAGTTTGTATTTTGATCATCTCCCTATATTTATATATATATATATATCGACTCTATATGTGTGTGCTTGCTTGTTCATTTTTCAGCATAAATATATAGTTAGGCTAGT
Organism: Anethum foeniculum; assembly: GCA_003724115.2. Classification (NCBI taxonomy): domain Eukaryota; kingdom Viridiplantae; phylum Streptophyta; class Magnoliopsida; order Apiales; family Apiaceae; genus Anethum; species Anethum foeniculum. Next base: position 8,746 of record PHNY01052779.1, read on the forward strand.
TTACGTTTATATATTCTCAAATTTTAATTATTGGTTTATTTACTTGAATATATAAATTGGATATTTGGAAAGGTTATATACTTAGTCTTTCTCTCCTAATATAAGTTGTTAAGAACCCCTTTTTTTTATTTTATTTGGGTTAAGACAACTCTGATTCACTAAAACTCAGTGTTGAAGCGCTAATGCATAAATCGCTATACAATATAAGAATACGACTTCCTTGTTGAGTTTTTGTGTTGGGTATGAGTTAACACAAGGAAACTATGCAGAGGGGGTGAAAGGATAGTTTCAAGATTTTCGATCTCTCTTTGAATCTGTTTGTTATGATGTGTGTGTGATTGAATGCGGAATGGTAAAAATAAGAACACACACAAATAATTTCAATCTACTTTGTATAAAGTAAATCGAGTACTACATCTTCCAGAATAAAAATTTCGGCTACAAAACCAGAACTGATTGTTCTTGTTTTCTTACAGAGAAAGAAGGAGATGAATATTCTCTTGTCTAACACTCTTTGGCTAATGACTTGATGTGCATGATATGTAGGACCTATACAAAACTAGCACACAAATCAATTTACACTGATGCCCTTTTTCTGCAGTGACGGCTGTCACAGTCTGCAAGTAGTACACTGTGCAGATGAGGACCACCATTAGCCTTTTTTTCCGTTTCTTTCTCTCCAAGTTATGCTGTAGATTTACCATATGTCTTTGGACCACAGACTAGTACAGATGCTCCAGTATTTGTCTCCATTTTCTTTCTGACTTGTACCTTCTTTTGTCTTGTTGTTAAATGGCTAATTGCTGAGATCGTGAACTCCAGTATTCCTATTCTCCAGACATCTCGACATAGCTCTTGATACTTTGCTGTAATAAGACTTCACAACATAGTATAAATCAGACTTTGATATCAGAGTTTGATATTAGAGTTTGCTGTCAGACTATACTATGGTGAAGACTTTACGGTTGGCTATGTTGAGGACTTCTCGGTATGGCTGAGAGGAGTATGCGACATAGCATAAACTGACTTCACGATGTAGACATTTTGACTTTGCGAACTCAGCACTTCTCGACATAGTTCTTTAAGCACTTCACGACATAGTTCATTCTGNAGGGACTTAGAATAATTTTTGCATCTTATTTCTGCTCAGTAATTCACTCTGCTGCATGAACAATTCTTGAATTTCTTCGAGAATGAATACCTTCAGATTACATGTATATACATTCTACTTGCTAGAAACATTCTAAGCTCATTATTTAAGTTTGAGCAATCAGAATAAAACTAAATACATGATTACAAGACAAGTACAGTAGAGACCTATATTATATCCTAGTGATAAAGATCACCAGGCTATGAAAGTGACATAGTCACAATGTGTAGGCTTGTTAATTATGGTATTCAGACATGCTTTGAGCTCAACAATCTCTCCCAAATTGTGAGTAAGATCCGTAGGCACAATTTAATGTCTGATAACAAGCCTACCAAACATAAAAAGAACTAAAACAGAGAATACACCATTAAGAAGAAATTTGACTACTTAAAGAAAATGAGAGCTTAAAAACGATTTTCATGTCTTAGCTTAGCTTCATATTCTGAAAGTTTTTCAAAGTGATCATCATATGCTTTCTTTCTTTTAGCTTCTTCTGCTGCTTTGACTTCTGCAATAGGTGCAAGTTTTCACCCATGGCTTCTATTTCTTCAATAAGGGGTGAATCTTTCAGATCATCACCTGCTGCTTGCAGATAGCTTTCTATGTATGAGTGTAAGACATCCATTTTGATTTTGCTTTTTCCTCTGTATGGATTCTTGTACTCAACTACATAGGGATTGAATTTGACTCTGCACATCCCTTTCTCCCTTAGTAGTCTTGCTTTCTCCTCCATCTCCTTCTCTTTCTTGATTCTCTCTTCTTTGTTTTCCTTGTTCTTCTAGCTGCCATCTTGAATTTGACTTTCTTGTTTTGAGGAAGCATAGAGATCCAAGGTGATCCAGATTTAAGTAACACATCCTTTGAAAGTTGCTTACTATCTTTCCCTTTGATCCACTGTAGAACTCCATTTCATGGAATTTCCATTTAGAGTTGGTAGTTGTGGCTTCCTTTTGTGGCAAGTCAGTTTCAGAAGCTTGGATAGAAGATTTTGATAGATTAAGACTAACAGTGTCCACCCTAGACCTTGAGTCTTGTGAAGTGGTTAAGACACTGCTAGAAGTGTCCTTAGCTTGTTCACTCCCACTCCTTGACTTAACTTTCTCTCCCTTATCACTCCTCAGTTGTAATCCCCCTCTCTCAGATGAGATAATGCTCTCTCCTTTCTACCTCTCTTTCCATTTACTGTTTCTATCTTCTTTCTTGTTTGCATTCTTCCCCTTATCCTTTAAAAGTTGCTCCCCCTCTCTTAGATGAGGTAATGCTATCTCCTTTCTACCTCTCTTTCCATTCACTATTTTTTTCTTGTTTGCATTCTCCCCCTTAGGCTTGTTAGCAGACTGCCTTGGGATATTAGGATTGGAAGGAGTAGAAGGATTGAGAATACATTGTTCATTTTATTGGAATTTTGGCAACTCTTTTGAAAGGTAAAAGAATTTCAAAGAGGGTTCATAGAGTGATATCTCCTGTTCTTTGAGAACAGTTATCCAGTTGCGTTGGAAATGATTTGAAGTAGCTGTTTAGAGAAATTGATTTTGGCAATCCTCTTGAGAGATTAAGAGAATTTCAAGTTAGGTTCACTAAGTGATACCTCCTGTTCTTTAAGATTAGTTTGACTCACAAGAGATTAGGAATATTCAAGCATGTGAAAATTCCTCTTATGGTTATGTGGATTAGTTCTTCACTTTCATGAAGCTCTACTGGACTAGACGAGATTTGAATGTACCTTCCACACAGGTAGCATCCTCAAACTCTGGTTCCCTTTGGGAGGGACCACCACCTAAGTGAATTTCCTGTTTTAATAAGTTAAAATAGTTAAGCTTACTATCTTAGTTTCTAAGACAGTAGTTTTGAGGGATTGTTGTTTAGTGTAAAACTAAACCTCCATTTGAATTGGAGTGGATTTGAATGACTTCCCCTCAGAAGTTTCATTCTCAAACTATGTAGTCATTGGAAAGCTACTTGCACTTAAAATGTGCTGATGATCCCTTGGTCTTCACTGAAAAGTGATGAAACCCATGAGTTTGAAATGACATCATCAAGTACTACCTCAGCATGTAGTCTCTAGTCAAAACTAAATAAGTATTCCGAGTTGGTAAGCATAATGCAAGCATTATGTTACATGATTAAATTTGGCTTAGCAATAGAAAGAAATATTATCAATTTAATCACAAGAATTTCAATAGATTGAACTCCTTGATCTCAAAGAAATTTGGAGAAGGTAAGAAGAGTAATTTTAGAAATTGATTTTTGGCAACTTCTTCTGAAAATAGAAGAAGTCTCAAATGGATTACTTTCTCTCTCTTTCTCTGTTTCATAAGAGATTCCTCTGCTTTCTCCTTGGTTAAAGATTATGAAGTGAGTTCATAATCTTTCAGATGTGCATTGAGTATTATCAGTCATTAGGGGTTAACACTTACGGGTTGGATAGGAAATTGTGGTTCAGGATAAGTCTTTTGATCACTCCTCTCAAGTGTTCTGTTGTGCTAGTTCAAGGTTTTCTATTTGGAAAACATTAGTGGTCAAAGAAATGAATGAGATTGGGTTAATGACTTGTTGGGTACCTTCATTCTTACTGCAAGGTCAAGTCATTTATCACTGGAAATTAAGATTAAGAGAATTGAAGGTTCATTACCAGAGTTATAGAATGTCATTTCTTTTGTCCATTTTGAGCTTTGTTGGACTAAAGTTCTTGCTTAACAGAGACATGAACATTGTTAGCCAAAAACTGCAGAACATTGATAATTTACAACATTTCATGATATAACATTTGCACTTTGGTCAATTCAGTCATATTTCAAGTAAAACATCTCAGCATATTTGCAATTTAACAAGGCTTGTCATTTGAGCAATTTATACTTGACAGACATTTCATTTAAAACTCCACTCTCAATCATTTATCAATTATCATTTCTCATTATGCGTTGTACAGATATGTAAATTCAGAGATATGAAGAAGTAAAAATATGCAATTCAGACAATGAATGATATTGAATAATGATAATAGAAACATAATTTTCATTCATAAGGATCAAATAAAAATTACATTTCATAGATTTTAGAGTTCTGTTGCAAGGAAAAGATAAAATAAAATCAACCCTAAATTAAGGCGTGTTCATCTTCTTCTCCTTGAGACATAGATGATGGCGAGTCTGATGATCCGCTCTTGATGGATCACCCTCTGCCCCCCCCCCCTCTCTCTCTCTCTCTCAAGAACTCGTACTCAATGATCAAGAAGGCGAGCTCCATTTCCAGCTCGTACCCAAACTCTTCCCAGTGGTGGCTAGGAATCTCGGTGAAGAGGAAGGTTTCTCCGTCGATGGTTAACTCGGCTGTTACACAGTTGATCCTGAAGTTCATTGGCATTTTTTGTTTGAGGTTGATAGAGAAAGAAAAAGTTTAAGGATTTTTAGAGAAGAATGAGTGTTTGAAGTAAAGATGAAGTTGTATCTGATGAGTGTTTAAATAGATGAAGAAATATGAACAGACACAGAAGACTAAGAGACACCGGTTGGTTTAAGAGAAAAAAATTTTGATTTTTATTTAGAAGGCGCGTAAAACCAAGAATCCAAGTGAAAATTAATCAACTAAAGTCACTTAGAATATTGAGTAGTATAACATGCAAAGATTAATGCACACAAACCAAGATAATATATGCACATATATCAAATAGTCACATTAATCAAGGCAGGTAATCCCACATACTCCAAACACCATCATTACAATTAAGTGAAAGTGTATAGTAAAGAAGAAACTTATCTGAGCATAAGATTTTGAAATATTATTAATCCAATCTCAGAAAGATCTCTTCACAAATTATCACTCCACAATTCTTCATTCCAGATTTTGCAATAATTTTAACCCTGCAAAACCTTCTCAATCTTTTCTTCACCTTGTTAGTGAATATCTGGATGGGACAATGTGATATAAAGCATGTACAATTTTTATGAAATACTGATAAGAAAGAATAAACTGTAATGTGAAGTTATAGAACAATACCGCGATATTCCAGTTTAAACCATATCACATAGTCAGGAGGTGAACTATGTCGCATAGTCTGAAAATAAACTATGGGACTTTGCGATATGCTGCAATGTCGAGAACTCTCAAATTTGAATTTAAGAATTCGCAATGTCAGACTTATATAAATAATTCCAAATAAAATTTGAAATTTTGTTACAAAATTTTGAGGACTTGTCGATATTATTATTTTATGTCGTGAAGTCATAAAATGAACTATACCGCAAAGTCTCAATATTTTGAACAGTTTGCGACATAAGTCTGTTTCTTTGAACTATACCATGAACTCCTAAGATCACCTATGTCGAGATGTCTTAACAGATCACAATTTGCAAATACAATATGATTTAAGAAATATGCAGTAAATACTGAAATATTTATAAATCATATCTCAGATACCTTTCACTTTAATACAAATAGTACATTTGAACATAGTGAAGGTTACTGCTTCAACAATTAACTAACAATTTTACTTAGAACTATTGAATGAAGGATTAAGCATTCCAATCTCACTTACTAATCTGTTAAAGACAACTTCATTCAGTGGCTTAGTAAAAATGTCAGCCAATTGCTTCTCAGTTGGAACATAAGTGACTGCTATAGTACCATTTGCAGCATGTTCCTGTTAGGAGTTGTCCCACATCAGTTGTGGGAGGGGCATATTGCTAGAATATAAGCAAGCAGATAACTCCATTAGTATGAGGTCTTTTGGGAGTGACCCAAAAACAAATCCGTGCGGGCTCGGCCTAGAGCGGACAATATCATACTAATGTGGAGTTAGGCCTGCTTGGCAAGCCCAACAAGTGGTATCAGAGCTTCAGGTTATAATGGTCCATAACAATCTCACATGGACTCCGAAATGGCCTAGGAAGAGGCAGATGTGCTAACCCGTAATGGGGCTAAGGGGGAGGCAGACGGGCCTTCCAGTACGGGCCTAGGGGGAGGCAAAGAGCCAAATGGACTTCTAGTATGGGTCAAGGGGGAGCCTGGTCACACTGAAGGAGGCAGATTTGGCAGGTGTCAAGCCCGATGTGTGAAGGGGGAGATTGTTAGGAATTGTTAGGAATTGTTAAGAATTGTTAGGAATTGTTAGATGGACCAAGGAAGAGGCGGGCTACCCCAGGATGGGCTTAAGGGGGAGGCAGACGGGCCTTCCAGTATGGGCCTAGGGGGAGGCAGAGAGCCAGATAGATTCTAGTATGGGTCAAGGGGGAGCCTGATCACACTGAAGACACTGAAGGAGGCAGATTTGGCAGGTGTCAAGCCCGATGTGTGAAGGGGGAGATTGTTAGGAATTGTCCCACATTGGTTGTGGGAGAGGCAGATTGCTAGTATATAAGCAGCCAGATTAACTCCATTAGTATGAGGCCTTTTGGGAGTGACCCAAAAACAAATTCGTGCGGGCTCGGCCCAGAGCGGACAATATCATACTAATGTGGAGTTAGGTCTGCTTAGCAAGGCCAACAATTGGTATCAGAGCTATGGTTATAACGGTCCATAACAATCAATCATGGACTCCCAGATGGGCCTAGGAAGCGGCAGATGGGCTATCCCGGGATCGGGCTTGAGGGGGAGGCAGACGAGCCTTCCAGTATGGGCCTAGGGGAGGCAGAGGGCCAGATGGACTTTCAGTATGGGTCAAGGGGGAGCCTGATCGCACTGAAGGAGGCAAAATTCGACAGGTGTCGGGCTCGATGTGTGAAGGGGGAGATTGTTAGGAGTTGTCCCACATCGGTTGTGGGAGGGGCATATTGCTAGAATATAAGCAAGCAGATAACTCCATTAGTATGAGGCCTTTTGGGAGTGACCCAAAAACAAATCCGTGCGGGCTCGGCCCAGAGCGGACAATATCATACTAATGTNTTCCCTAATGAAATGGTACCTTATCTCAATATGCTTTGTAGTAGAATGATTGACAGGATTAGCAACAATGGATATAGCACTAGTATTGTCACACATCAGAGGAATATTTTTCAATACCAGTCCATAATCCAATAATTGATTTCTAATCCAAAGCAATTGAGCACAGCAGCTTCCAGCAGCAATATATTCAGCTTCAACTGTAGACGTTGTTGTGGATTATTGTTTCTTGCTAAACCAAGACACTAACCTTTGACCTAGGAACTGACAGCTTCCAGAAGTGCTCTTCTTGTCAATTATGCATCCAGCATAATCAGAATCTGTGTAGCCAACCAGGTTGAATCTTGTGCCCTTTGGAGGATACCATAGGCCTAGATTAGGTGTCCCTTTCAGATATCTGAATATCCTCTTGATTGCTATCAGATAAGATTCCTTGGGATCAGACTGGAACCTTGCACACAGACATGTTGCAAACATGATATCTGGCCTGCTAGCAGTGAGATAAAACAAGGAGCCAACCATGCCCCTGTAAGACTTCACATCAACTCTTTTTCCCTTCTTGTCTTCATCCAGCTTGGTTGATGTTGACATTAGGGTCTTAGCTGGAGATGACTCTTCTAGACCATACTTCTTTAGCAAATCTTTAATGTATTTGGATTGGTTTATGAAGATGTCATCTGCTCTCTGATTAACTTGCAGCCCCAAGAAGAAAGTCAACTCTCCCATCATGCTCATCTTATAGTTGTTTTGCATCAACTTAGAGAATTTCTCACAAAGCTTCTCATTTGTTGAGCCAAAGCTGATATCATCCACATAGATTTGAACTAGGATAATATAATCACCATGCTTCTTGTAGAACAATGTCTTGTTTATGATGCCTCTGGTGAATTGATGCTACTAAAAAAATTGAGAAAGAGTCTCATACCATGCTCTAGGAGCCTGTTTGGGACCATACAGTGCCTTGAACAGTTTGTAAACAAAATCAGGAAATTCTTCACTTTCAAAGCCAGGAGGTTGAGAAACATAGACTTCCTCAGCAAGTTCTCCATTTAGGAATACACTTTTGACATCCATTTGATACACCTTAAAATCTGAATGTGGCCAAGAAAATTCTAATGGCTTCCAGCCTTGCCACAGGTGCAAATGTCTCATCATAGTCAATTCCCTCTTGCTGACAGTAGCCTTTAGCAACCAGCCTTGCTTTGTTCCTTATCACCACTCCTTGTTCATCCATTTTATTCCTGAATACCCATTTGGTAGATATCACATTTTTGTCTTCAAGAGGTGGCGCTAATTCCCAGACCTTGTTTTTCTCAAATTGATTTAACTCTTCTTTCATGGCAACAATCCAGTCAGAGTTCTTCAAGGCATCTTATATCACTTTAGGTTCTTCCTGTGATAGAAAACAACTATACAAGCTGTTGTTTATCAAGGCTCTCCTTGTCCTTACACCTTCACTAGGATCGCCAATGATTTGATCCGTAGTGTGATCTCTGTCCCATTTTCTCGTATAACCTTGGTCATCACCTTGAGTTGGAGTGTCTTGATGATCATCATCGTTTTCATTTCCTTCTGCAGCTTCCCCTGTGTTGTTGTCATTATACACATGTGATTGTTGATGATTCTCATTGATCATTTCCTCCTCATTGGGAACAGTTTGAGTAGGTGCCTCATCTTCACTTTCAGAGTCCTCCAGATAGATTTGATTTTCAAACCTCAAAAGAACATTATCCTTTTCTTTGTTTAGGCCAGGAAACTTGTCACCATCAAAAGTAACATCCATGCTCTCCATCACTTTCTACTGTTCAGGCACATATACTCTGTAAGTTATCCTTTCCATAGAGTATCCCAAGAATATGCCTTCAAATGTCTTTGAGTCAAACTTTCCAACATACTTAGAAGTATCTTTCAACATAAAGCATTTGCTTCCAAATGCATGCAGGTGTTTGAAAGATACTCTCTTCCCTGTCATCAAAGAATAAGATGTCTTGCCTGTCCTCTTGTTGATCAGTGATCTGTTCTGCACATAGCAGGCAGTCTTGCCAACTTCAGCCCAAAAGCTAGTAGGAAGCTTTGCATCCAACAATATTGTCCTTGCAGCTTCAATGAGAGTTCTGTTCTTTCTTTCCACCACTCCATTCTGCTGTGGAGTCCTATGAGTTGAGAATTGTTGAGAAATCCTTCTATTTTTGCAGAATTCATACAGAGTGGCATTTCTGAACTCAGTTCCATTGTCACTTCTCAATGTAGCTACAGATGCACCTGTACCTTGGGCTTCTTTGTCAACTCTCTTGATATGCTCT
>PHNY01052811.1:0-14732 GCA_003724115.2 Anethum foeniculum
GAGGGAGGGAGGGGGGGACACCTTTTTTCTTTCTCTTTCTTAAATACAAATTATTTGTGTAAGAATATTTGGCTTTAGTGGAAGTTTCTTCTTTATGGTATGAAATTTAAGTGAATAACATCCTACAATCATTTCATGTATATATTGGGTTAAATTTAGTTCCTTGATTAGTGTGACATGTTTTTGACATGCTAATTGTCTCTAGCAAGAGAATGTTCGTGCCTTCATTTTTTATTCTTTATCAAAAGGAAATTGCTAAAGGTGGCCATGCTTGTTCTTATCATATACACATTGTAATGATCCCTGTTTATCTTTTCTGCAGTCTAGTTACTTTTACAATGCTGGAAAGACGAAGGATTTAAGGGACGTCGTTAACTATCTAGTTGGCAGTTATCCCATGGCTCCCAAATTTCTTGTTGGAACTAGTATTGGTGCCAACATTGTGGTATATTTACTGATCTACTTCTATTTTGCAGTTCATATATATATATATATATGTAACATAAGATTCAATTGTGCTTTTAATATAATAATATATTTTCTAAGATTTAAAAGGTAACTTGCGCTTAGCAAATAAAAAAAGGTAACATGCGTCCAACTCTATAACTACAAATTTATTAAAAATTACCGATATTGCATTAATTTTGTCCATAAAAGCTCTTACTGTATATTCAGTTTGTTACATGGTAGTAAAAATTTCTCAAAAGCTCACTAGTTGGACGTCCTTCAACTTTATCCAGGGAATAACTAACAATGTCAGCTCCACTACAAAATGTGTCTGTGTTTCAAATTGTTGTTGAGTTATAAAATAGAGCTCCAACCATGTAAATCAACAATAAGTTTAGTGCAAGAGTGTTATATCTTTTCTCTTCATCCTAATCAGTTTTTATAAGTCATTCATGTGTAATATATTGACATACATGTGTTTTAAAATTCTTTCTATCAGGGAAAATATCTTGGAGAAGATGGGGATAAATGTCAAGTTTCTGGTGCTGCTGTTATATGCGGTCCATGGGACCTTTTGGTTAGTCATTTAGCAAATATAGATCTTGAGAGCAATGTTTCAATCATCAAGTGTTATTATATAGAACAAAGACATCAACTTAAAACATGTCAAATTAAGTGGAAAGAATTCATGCAAGTCATACTGATATATCTCTTCGTTATAGTCATATCTGCTGTTGGTCAAGCTTCACTGATAGCAGATGGTTAACACATTTGTTATCCGTTTTAATTTTTGTAATGTTGTCTTCTACTACGAAGTTGAAAGTTTCACAAGGTCAATGAGTCCGACTGCAGTATGTACAACAGTCATTCTGACCTGCAGATGTCCCAGATATGTGTGTGTATGTGTGTGTGTGCCTGCTTGTTTTATAGTCTAGAATGGCTCTCGGGATAGATCGCGTTTGTCCAAAGAAAATCCAATAATATTGATATTCCGTGTCATTTTTTTTATTCTTTAGAAGGTTAGTAAAGAAGTTTCCTTTAAGTCTTTACTTGGCTTGCCTTCCGTATGGTGCTTGATCTTGTAGTAATTTCCTTCTGTTAATTAATATGTCGTAGCTTAGTTTTTTTACCAGTTCTCCAATTATTCTGAAAATTAAGTGTTCTGGTTTTCCATCATAACGAGAGGAATATTTGGACATGTACTATCTAGTCTATACCCTAAAGATAGACGTATTTAACCTGCATGTGTTTCAGTATCTTAAGTTTATTGCTGGAAATCGATTCGTAATCCTGAAATAGTTGTTTTAGAAACTGGTAGTTTTATAGATAAGTTTTCTGGTATTAGTTAATATGAGAACCTATTCGAGCATTTATCCCTATTTTAGTTGCTCATTCAACGTGTAGCAAAAGTACATTGTACATTTCTCGCATCAGGTGTGGCCTATATATCCTATGCTTATTGATTAAATACATTTACTACCTCTCTCGCAGATTTGTTCCAGATTCTTAGGACGGAGACTTGTCCAAAGGGTGTATGACAGAGCTCTTGCTTTTGGTCTCAAGGATTATGCACAGTTGTATGTCGGTGGAATCTAAACTTCATACAAATATATAATTTTATTTATTGTGGCCTTTTAGATATTCAAACTATATTTTCAAAGTTAATTTCTAGTGGTTCTACTCCCACTTTTTCAATTACGCGATTTCATGTAATATGTAGCTGGCGGTACTTAGCTAAATCAAAAATTTGTTGTTTACTTCAGAAATAAGGCCAACTACATTAAATATGCTGATTGGGAAGGCATCTTAAAGGTTGGTTCATCCATAATTTGTAATTTTGAATTTATGTTGTTTTAGTAGAGGTTGTAAAGTTAGTAAGTTGCTTGGCATTATATATCAGCTGTAGTTGCATCACTTGCATCCTTAAAAAAACTCAATAGTGATGTACCTTTATTTAGGACAGGAAAAAATTATTGATTCCACAATCCATTTTGTAATTATAGTGCTAGATGAAAAGTTCTGTTGTATTATACTTAATCTACTTTATTGTTGTTTGGTTTTAGTTCACAATTTTTTGTGCACAAGTCATGTTGCCTTGGACTTTTAAGTTTTTTGTTGACTTCACTTATTTCACTTTTACTCTTACAATCACTACTGTAGTAGTGTTCCCCCTTAAACTGGGGCTGTTTTATGTGTTAGATCTTGTCCCGATGACCTACTTCATTTGTTCAGCAGACATTTTGATGACAATTTTTTGTAATATTGACATCTAGTTTCCTAGATACAACATGTAGTTATATAGGTTCTCTCTTTTTGTCTGAAGGTACTTCTCGATATCTCAATCTGATATGATAAACTAGATAAACCTTCAAATACAAATGCTTTAGGAAATTCTGTTCTGACTAGAGCTTTGTGTTCATTCACTCCTTATGCTTATACAGTCGCGTATTCTTCGGGAATTTGATACAAGTGCCACCTGTGCTGTTGACGCAATTGAGGTATTAAGCTCCTCTATTTCTCTCTTTATATATATTTATATATCCAACTCTTTTTCGTTCCTTCTCATGCACAAAATCACACATATCGCGAAAAACACTGCTGGAATAGGCACAGACACATACAGTGTCATTCTTTTTCATGCTCCCATGATAACATGTTATCTCCTTAAGACTGCAGACACATACTACAGGTGGTCTAGCTGTGCTTCTTATGTGAAAGACGTATCAGTGCCACTACTCTGTATAAGTTCTATGGATGATCCAGTTTGTACTGCAGAAGCTATACCATGGGATGAATGCAGGTAAAGCTCCTACACTTATATTCTCTGACTGCTCAATTCCAGATACTGTTACAATCCAGTAACTGACATAGTACTGATCTACCTACCTTCTCCAGAGCTAATGAAAATGTTGTTCTGGCTACAACAAAACATGGTGGACATCTGGGTTATTTTGAAGGAGTAACAGCATCCAGCTTGTGGTATAATATTCTTTTAGTCTTCCACTCCGACTCTGTATTTGGAAATTCGTAATCAAAATTTCTAGGCTCTAGGAATTACTAGTCTTCATTTAGTTCTGAGTATCCTTCCTTCAGGGGTATTACTGATATTAATGTGAGATGTATATAGTCTCACTGCAAGACTGCATATTACCTTCCGTTTAAGCTTTCCAGTGACGTTTTTTTTTTGGGTAAGGTCAATTACAAGAAATTAAAATACACACGCACAGATTTGTATCCACCAAGACTCAAACACTTACCTCTTGTTACCAAGGGCGTATCCACTTGGCTACAAAGCTTTTTTATTCTGTTGGCTACCATTTGTAATAATCCCTTGATTTTGGACTCCCCAAACTACTTGAGAAATCATATAGACATGCTTGAGTCCCTAATATTTCTTTAGCAGTGAGATTACTGTGAGACCTTGAATTCTTTAGTACATCTCTAAAACTTAATCTTACTAGAGAATCTGAGAACTCATAATTGAAGACCCTAACAGGAAATTTTTAGCCTGAAAAATCATGAGTGCGTCCTATTTTCAGGCCTCCCTCTTCACACACAGATTGACTTGAATAAATTTGTTTTTTTCTTAATATTGTTATTATGCAAGGCAGTTGGGAGAAACATAGGATTAGAATTAAAAGGGACCTAGATTTCCCTACTGTATTTTATCCTTATAGCTCCAGTTAGTAAATAAAAGAGGTATGTCAAGGGATGGAGATCATTTGTTCTGCCTCGAAAATCTTATTTCGCTTGTCAGTTATAGACAGCTGCAGCAGCAACACCATTGCTCAAAATTAATATAAAAGAAAAATGGTTTAGATTGTTTGAAATAGGAAGGAACTAGGTAGCTCACTGTTATAATTTTGTTTTCTTGCTATATACATTTTGCATCCCTAGGTTATGTTCACATAAGCATTATAAAGTTGAAGCTTATTTAATAGCCAGTCCTAAAAGGGTAATTCTGCTGCTTCTTTTTCAGGTGGGTGAGGACAGTTAATGAGTTCTTTGGTGTCCTTCATTCCAGTCCTCTTATCCATAAACAAAAGGTGTTGTTTTCGAACTTTAGTTTGTGAAAGCTATTTGGATAATAGAAGTATTTTAGCAATGTTGTAGAGTTTTAGCTTTAAAACTATCCAGGGGAAAATAATAAACTCCGGAACCAATTAGCTTAGCTCGAAGATGCTTCATGTATTCGTTAATTTTAGCTCAGTCAATTTTAAACCTGATTCTGACAGTAGTCACTTGCAGATCATTTATTTTGTCATGTAAAATATTGTCACTCTACTAATATGCAGGTACAAACACAGGAACAGTGTTCCTCCCAGGAATCCTAATTTGGTGAGTACATATGATAGTATGATCAACGGAATAATGGCTGCAGTGGAAGTGGTAGAAAACCCACCAAAGGGAAATATCCTTAAAGCGGAAACCACAAGACGCATGAAATAATATGACCTGGTGAACAGCTTGAGCTTCCAAGTTAAATTAGACACAGAGAAGAAGCTGCAAGATAGTGTAGTAGATATGTTACATTAATTTTCTGTAATTTAGGGGAAGTTGGCATGCTGGTCTTTGTAGTGTTACTCCACTGTAACAAACCGACAATTGTTGTTGCTTAATTGATGGACCCTTTATATTAAAGAAAAGGTGGATATTGCCCAAATTATACTGTTGGATTATGAGATATACAAACTACTACATGTAATGTGAGTCATGTTTCTGAGAAGTTGTGCGTTACTTCACCAACTATTTCATGTGGTGACTTGATGATAAATCAGTCCATCATAAATTCGGAGATGCAGCGTTGTCTCTATATTGAACAAAACTGTAAATATATTTTGATTTCATAAAAAAGAAGTAAAAAATGGAGTGACATTATTACAGAAAAATATATAGAAATGAGGGCTCTGGTGTGAAATCAAAATTTGTGCCCTATCTATTGTACAAAATATTGCTGTAGTTGTAAGTAGCACATAAAAATGTACTTTATAAACATGTTAGTCACATAGGAGTAATGAGCGGGTTCTTACGAGTAGTCATACACTGCACCACTAGGTATTATGCATCAGAGCCATGTGCGGTTAGTCACTGGGGACAACATTGTCATACACTGCACCACTAGGTATTATGCATCAGATCCAATCCATGCGCGGTTAGTTACTGGGGACAATGTCTGGATGCGTAGATTCCACCAGGTGTTATGCATCAGAGTGTGGATCAGTACACTGCACTAGGCGTTATGCATCAGAGCGTGGCTAGGACTGAGCGCTAGGGCTGATTCTTTGCTATGAAATGCTTATTCTAGATGAAATTCAATAAAATTATAACTCTCACGTCTAACTGACTAGTCAATGTCATAAAAATAAATAGATAAAGGAAAACAGGCTGACCAGTACAACAGGTCTTCAGCTGAAACATGAACAAACACCAAACGAAATGGTTACATTAATAGAACAATTTAGAAAACAACCAACATATAGGCACACAAATATGAAATATGTGTACACGTGACGAGGAATTTAGTTTGATCCTCCTATGAGCTAGGACTTGAGTTCTTGTTAGTCCACTAACTCAAGCGCCCGCCAGCCGCCTCACTGAGCAGCTCGCCACACTTGACTCTCTCTTATTTTTTTAATGCGTATTGCATTGTCTTTCTACCCATTAAAAATTAGAAATTAAAAAAAAAAACTACTCCCCATGTGTGTAATTCAAGTAATGATCATTTTGGTTGTCTTGTTGCAATGCCACTGTCAGTATATAAAACTGCATCAAGACACCCTCTATTTACTTTCTTTTCTTACTTCAGCAACAACCAAAATATTGTGATCATTTTATTCTTCATTTGGCTTCTTTTCAATGGATGTTTGTGCGGCATCCATTGAAGTTTCGCCTTTTAATGGCTACAAACTCCTGTTTAAGGCCGTCACCATGATACCCGTATCACATTATGTGTTGGGATCAGTGTGTGTGTTGATTGTTTTCTTGTACAATTTCTTGGAGTTTCATTTTCTTGAGGATTTTTTATATGGAGGAAGCCATGTCAAACTTACTTATCATTCGTGTTCCGAGCTCTATCAAGCTGTTGTCTCCAAATGTAGGCTTCTTCACGGAAGGTATGATACATGTATGAACACTTGTTTTCACGTAGAAACTATCGTATCTGTAATCTTGGTAAATCGTATATTTGTGTAAGTTACACTCACAACCTATTATGGATATTATTTGTATGTCTAGTGAATCTTGTGTATTTGTTATAGTTAATGTTGTAGTTTGAGGAATTTGTAGTAAAACTTTGGCTTATAGACATTACTTTATATCAGTGTTCATATGGTATCTCAATAAAAATTCTCTGCAAGTCTCTAAACGTACATTGGGTTCTTTTATCTTCATTTGGTTAGTGATTCTTGATTGTACAGGTACTCTTCAACACCATGGCTTGCAAGTCCGCACTTACAAACAGTTCTTCTGGAAAATATCGGAAGCCCCCCTGCTTTCACCTACACGAGGTAAAGATTCAGCCAATTTTTATCTATATAACATAAGACCATGTTGTTCACTGCTGAAGTTGTTTAATATTCTTTATTTGGCAGTTTTCACATTTCTTGCCATTAAAACTATAATGATAGTTTACCTATATCTGTTTACTAATTTGTAATATTTTGAAGTTATAAATTTAAGCAGAAAGGCCAAGGACAGACTTTGGTATACATCACTTTTAATGTATCGGGGAAGATACCAGAACTTAAAGATTATTTCTAACAAACATATGCGCGATATTGCAGAGAAATATTTCATTCATCTGATGGTGGTTCTTTTGCTCTCGATTGGCTGAGGAGTTCAGATGGTAGGCATCCACATTAGTCTTAGCTTTCTTACCTCATATTGTCCCTTCTCTAGGGTTGCTTTAAGTTAATTGTGAAGTACATCGATGTTAAAAGAATATATAGCATCTACATTGAACTGTTCTCTATCCCAACTAACTGCACTAAATTCTTTGTAATCGTGCAACCTATGTTAGTGTAGCTCCCTTTCTTTCAGCTTTCAAAATGCT
Organism: Anethum foeniculum; assembly: GCA_003724115.2. NCBI lineage: Eukaryota > Viridiplantae > Streptophyta > Magnoliopsida > Apiales > Apiaceae > Anethum > Anethum foeniculum. The sequence continues at coordinate 7,499 of PHNY01052811.1, forward strand.
CTTCTTTGGGAAGAAGCCTACTTCAAAAACATCATCCTAGTAATACTATTTCTTTTTGTACATTTTTTATATTAGCAATCAAAAGTAAAGAAGAACATGCGAGGAGAAGAAAGATATCTGACAAAACAATTTTATTTTTTTCGTATGCAGTACAAGGAAGTTCAGTGGACACAAATACTGCAGATATAAAGAATGATACGACTCCAATTGTGGTCGTGGTTCCTGGACTAACAAGTGATTCTTCTGCTGCTGTAAGTTATGCAATTGAAATCTGCATAAGAACAGCAATGACATTTACAAGTGGTTTAACTTGGTTTCGCCACTTCTAGCAACCATATAAAATTGAGCTATCACTACATTACTTTACTCTGTTTTATTCTGTCTTTACAGTATAGTCTGCTTACAGAATTACTTCAGCTCAACTTGTTTGGACTTTTGGCTATTTATTTGCTGATTTGTCTATACACATTTCTTGATTTCTACACCGGCGCAAATCATTTTAAGATATCTATTAACTAGAATCTTTATCTCCATCCCCATTGCAGTATGTAAAATCAATGTCATTTAATACGGCAAAGTGTGGAAAGAATGTTGTGGTATGCAATCACCGAGGAATGGGTGGCGTCCCGTTCACTGTAAGTGCTTCTCAATTTTTAGTTGCTACTTACAAAAATTTGTTGTCATTCACTTGGAGAAAATGATAAAGATTGAAACCAAATAACCAGTACATCATACGTCTTCTACGAATTTATCAACATTCTCTAGGTATGAGAAGGATTACAAGTTTGAAATGATATGCTTAAGATAAATAAATTGTAATGATGCCGTTTTTTATTTTATGCAGTCTAGTTACTGCTATAACGCTGGAAAGACGAAGGATGTACGAGATGTTGTAAACTATCTAGTTGACAAATATCCCATGGCTCCAGTATTTCTTGTTGGAACAAGCATAGGCGCCAACATTGTGGTATATTGAGCGATTTACTTAAGATTTCTTATTAGTGATTGCAACTCAAACTTTACAAATATGCTATAAGATACTTGTTCTTGTCTTCAGGGAAAGTATCTTGGAGAAGATGGGGCTAATTGTCCTGTTGCTGGAGCTGCTGTTATATGCGCTCCATGGGACCTTCTGGTTAGTATTTTTAACTTAGGTAGTCGAAGTTTATGAGGATTTATCTTCTGAGTGTAGCTGCTCATTCATCAGATCATAGATGTACATTTATTCCACAAGTCGTGTCCTAGAGGTTCGCTAAATCTTATTGTTCCTTCACAGATAGGTGCCCGATTTTTAAGACGGAAACTTGTGCAAAGGGTTTACGACAGCGTTCTTGCTACTGGTCTTAAGGGTTACGCACGATTGTATGTCTGCACCACCTTAATATATGAATTTAACATCTCAGTCTTCTTTATGTTTAGTTAATAATTTCCATTACAATGTAATGCAATATTAAGCTTGACCCATGGAACTTAATCTAACAGTAGTTTTTTGCTGCAGACATGAAGCCCACTTCACTAAACATGCTAATTGGGAAGGCATCATGCAGGTTGATATCTTCTCTGGAACTGATCATTGATCATTATTTATATATAGCCACATTTGTTTCAGTATGGTTGTAAAGTAAATATGTTCTTGCTAATTTAAATATACAAGTCACTGGCATCAAGATTATGAACTATTGTAGTAAAATCCAGCTTGATGCATCAATATCTATGATTGCGCAATCTAATTACAATAATATTATACTCGGACCAAATAATTCTGTTATGTTAAAAAAGAAAGAACTTATGATTTGTGTGCAATTTATGTTTCCTGCAACTTAAACTATACTACATATCACACTCCAGTTCTTGTTTCTTCTAATTCTGCGTTCATCCCGTACTACTCCTCCCTCTAACTTGTGTGTTTTCTCAATCCCTTGTGATTTTACAGTCACGTATTATTCGTCATTTTGACGAGCATGCCACCTGTGCTGTCGACAATATTGAGGTATCAAGATCCCCTCTATCTTTCTTATACACAAACACATGCACAAGATCATTAGACGTTGTTCTCTATGCTCTCTTGATAACATTTTCTCTCCTCAAGACCGTGGATACTTACTACAGATGGTCTAGCTGTGCTTCAAATGTGAAAGATATATCAGTCCCACTACTTTGTATAAGTTCTTTGGATGATCCTGTTTGTACTGCAGAAGCCATACCTTGGGACGAATGCAGGTAAAGCTGCAACACCATAATTCTATAAACATATTACTTCATTAAAATTCAATAGTTAATCTCATACTAGTATACCTACCTTTACAGAGCAAATAGAAATGTTGTTCTGGCTACAACGAAACATGGGGGACATCTTGGTTACTTCGAAGGAGTAACAGCATCAAGCTTGTGGTACTCTTCGATAATTCTCCTATTATTCCACTCTGCATCTAACAGTATTATCGATTAATGAGCATTTTCAGAAAATAGAGTAGCATAAATTTGGATGAACCTCGCGAGTGGCATCTCCGTACTGTTCTTAATTCAAACATCTTTTGAACTCAGCATTTGGTCATTTATGATGTTCACACAATGAAACTTTTAATAGGGCCACAGTCTCGTAATGTTCTCACATGCTGTTTAATCTCAGGTGGGTGAGGGCTGTTAATGAATTTCTTGTCGTCCTTCAATCTAGTCCTCTTATGCATAATCCGAAGGTATCATTTTCAGAACTTTAAGCTTGGCCACTTCAATTATAGAAATACTTTAGCATCTCACTAAGTTTCGCCTATAACTCTATTATGAACTATCCAAATTATGGCAGTATAAAATCAGCAACAATTAAATGTTTAGTCATGTTTTAATCACCTGATATCCCCCTTAGTATTTCATCGTTTACGTACACTCAATTTTCAGGCACAACAAGAAAAATGTTCCCCACACGAAGCTGAAGTAAATCAGGGTCCAAATGTTAGTGTCACCAACAGAATGATGGCTATGAATTTGGTAGAAGAACCATCTAAAGGGAGAACAACTCAACATGGAAAAATGCAAGAACTGGTTTTAGTTTCAGAACAACTTCAATTTCCAAGTAAAAATTAGAGCCACGATCGAAAATTGTGAAACCTAAGCTTCAAGCTGATCTGGCAGATAAGCTAATTGTTTCTGTGGGTTATCCATGGTAGGCTGGAAGAATAGTTGATAGTTGAGCGAAGTGAGGCTTCATTTGTAATCCTAATGGTGTTTCATTGTGCAACTACTAATGTAATTTATTCAATAAAGATTCTGTAAAAAAAGAAATTATATGATAAATGAATAAATACTTACCCTGCTAGAGAACAGGGGGAGACATATTAGAAATCACCTTCACCTGTTTTTCATGTAGTTATTTAGACAAAACTTGTATTCTCCAGTTGAGTACAGAGAGCAAGAACTGCTACTACTATAGTTGATGAGATGAAAGAAGGGACTAGTTTGAAACGCAAGCAGTGTGGCACCATAAGATGCACACAAGACTAGCAATCTATGGTGCCAGACTACGTGCGTCTCAACAAGCTCTTCGTAGTTCTTTAGTTAGGCTTCAGGCGCCTTGCTCTCCCCGTGTGTATGTGTTTTTGCTAAGTGATAACCATGGATGATCTGATCTCTAGCAAGCATGTTAGGCTACTGCTTATGTCCTCTTCTCTTTTTATAGTAATAGAACAAGTGTCCGAGACTCAATACTACTACGTGTGTACCAATATTAATAATTTACTTATAATTCACAATCATCAAAATGATAAATATGACTGGGAAGTGAATTAATATATGGCGGTGATCACTTAACCGCCATCTACCTACGAAATTTGTAGGGCCCTTTTGAAGTCCATTTCGAGAACTCTGTATAACAGAATTCTTAAGGCGGAGCCAACATTTTTTATGTTTTGAGTTCCTTTTTTGCGTAAATAATTTTTAAATAATAATATTATCCGTTTTGCATCCATCCTGGTTAGTTCAGCTGGTTAAAGTTGGATTTTAAGGGTTTACCACCCCAAGTTTCTAGGTTCAATTCCAAATCGACCCTCAGATTTAGGGAAGTAAGAAAAATATTTGTTTTATATAGAACTCCTACAAATACAAATTTTTTTTTTTCTGATACATTTCAAAAAATTTCAAGTTAATTAATTGTTTGTTATCTTAGGTCATTTTGGAATAAATTGTCTCTTTCTCTTTTTGAAGTGATATTGTAGTTACTTTACCCAACAATCCTTCCATCAAATCAAAAATCACAAATCTCGTAGTCCTTTGCACTTGCGGTAAATCTATCTGCATTTTCATAAGTTATATTTTCTGTTATTCATATAGTAATGTAAGTCTGTTTGGAGACTTGATTAATTAGTTTATCCTTCCAAGTTTCAACGTAGATGTAATGATCTGCTGCAATAAGGTTATGCTATATAAATTGCTCAGTACTGGAGATTTTGATTGTAATTTTGTTAGAAACCCGACTGCTATGTTCGTTGACTTCCAATTCATTTATAGAGGAATATTTTATGCAAGTTCGCTTATCTACTTCCGTTCAGTGTAGACCTGAGAAACTATAAATGTTTCATTTCTAGATTTATCTGATTTGGATAAACCCTAGCTTCATCCGAATCCATTAGGCATTTTAGAGTATCCTCTTAAATTACCTTGCTGTGCTTTTATACTGTACAAGGAACATACCTCAAACTGGTTTGTCAATCCTAGTTCCATTGAACATTTCTTATACAAGGAACATTTCTTTTATGCATTTTAGAGTATCCTTCAGTTGGTATTAGAATATGTACATTTCTTGAACATGTGTGTACAGTTGTCTGTCTGTTACCTAGCTGAAGCTCTTGCATTTTCTGCTTGCTTATATATTTGGTTTCAAATTACCCATCATTAAGCAAATGGTTAGGATTTAGCATAATGTATGTTATTATCAATCCTCTAAAATTCATATTAAATACACCCCCCTTAGTTTTGTAGTTTCCACTTACCCCTGCGCTATGTTTTAAACATCACAGTGAGCAACTTTTTCTTTATTGCTAAATGTGAGCAACTTGCAATGTTACAATACGTAGTCTTATGCTTAAGTTTATATTTTCTGATTACTTAAAGTAGTACTAACAAATCATATTGCATAACAATTTTAAAAGATTTTTATTTGCTAGAACAATGTCCCATATTTAAGTGCCCTCGGACAATTGAATATCTTTTAACATGTCTGTAAACTGTTTGAATTTGTTTGGTACTTCAGATTTGTAGTCAATTTCCTTAACTCGTTGATACAGTAGAATAATGCAGATGACATCTCGTGAGTAATCCCAGTAGCAACATATATCACAATATTTTCAACTTGTGTATCAACTGAATGCGATGTGGCTTGCCGTTAGCAATTCAAATTTCCATGTTCCAGAAAATGATTAACATATCAGTCCTCTTTAAGGGAGCTACAAACTTTATGGTAGTTTTTGTGGATTAATAATCTGCGAGTGTCTTGAAATTTAACTGCAAACCTTAGCTAGTTGCATACCGATTTGGTCCTTAATTACCGGTTCATTTTGATTTTTGAGTAGTCAAATTAATTAATTTTTGACCGTATATTAGGAACTATGGGCTAATTATTTAAAAAATTAAAAATTATATATTAAGATTAAATGTACTTTATATAATAATATAATTTTTAATATTTTTTTAATTATATAATTTCCATAAATTGTAGTCAAATTTCAATCAATTTAATCATCAAAAGTCAAAAATGAATAGGAACTTGGAGCATTTCCAATGATGTTGGCTAAAATAGTTAAGGAATTGTACTCCAGTTGACTATAATGATTGGCTATATTTTACATATTGTATATTATTATTATTTCAGTTTGTTATAAACAAAATATTTTATTTTAATATGGTAATAGATGATTTGGCATAATCTCTAGTTGTTCAACAAATATGGTTGGGGTTGGCTAAGCATTTTCTACTTTTAACCATCTCTATAATTATATTTATGGTATGCGAGTGTTGAATTTTATCTAGAGATTTATAGTGCTACATACCCCAAAAGCGTTTCCAAAGATATTCCCAAATGACACATGACAGTTTTTATTCGTGAGAATCGTACCATGGGTCCATATCATTTATGAGAAATTAGTCAATCACATATTAACAACTCGGTATTTGGAATGATTTTGAGAACCATTTCAGGGTCTCTAGCATTTCTGTTCAAGCAATAATTCTTGGGTAGATAATTTTTAAAACTCTAAAAAGAATACATACGCGTGTATGTATTAATAATTATTACTCCAGCTCATAAAGACCAAAAAGAAATAAACTGACAAATATTATGCTTATCACAATGGTGAGCAGACTACTGCAAGTTGTGCAAAATCACAAGAGACAGCTAACTGTTATATAAAGTTGTATCCTCCGTGGGTAATGCCTAATGAGAAGATTGGAAATTAAACAGTTATATAAAAATCTAAATTATTTTTAACATTTCATAAATTGGAGTTTTAGAGAACGGTTCTGTTCCCGGCAACCGGGTGCCGGGAAGAGTTTATCTAACACACTGTACCAGTGGTCAGATTTATATTTTAAGGGTCCAGATTAAAAAAGAAAATTTTGCCCTTCCGCGGAAATTTTTGGCGGATCGGAGTTTTGCTTTTTTTTTGCCATTCCGCGGATCGGATCCGCGGAAAATTTCCGCAGATCGGCAGAATCTTTTTTTTTTTTAATCTGGACCCTTGAAATACTGATCTAAAAATTCTGGAACAGTGTGTTAAATAAGGCTTATATAATACCTGATTATCAAGGATTAGCCCCCTTCATATTGAAGGATGTTCCACCGTATAGGTAAGGATTTGTTTCATGTTCTATACTATCTTTTAAATTTCCAGAGTAGAATGTGAATTTTTATTGTTGTTAGATTGGGTTTGTGCTTGTTTTATAGCTTCTACGGTAGAAAATTAGATTTTTTTTTATATAATATTGACCTAAATTCACATGTATATAGATTTTGTGTAATGACCCGGACTTTTCAAAAATAGTTTATTATTATAAAAGTCATTGTCTTGAAAAGAAAGGAATAAAATTTAATATTTTATTCCACTTTATTGAGTTTTCAAAATTTTCTATTTTAACCCCGGTTTATTGTGTTATCGATATATGATTGTCTTTTCAAAACTGAAAATTTTATAATTGTTTCTGAAATCTGGATAATTGTTATGTGAATATAATCGTTACGTGATTAAGA
>PHNY01052954.1:761-16634 GCA_003724115.2 Anethum foeniculum
TTACCAGAATCAGCTGCAGATTTACATCCAGACTGGTAAGATACTTACATCCATACTGGTAAGATTTACTGCAGATTTGCATCTACTAAATTCTTTTAATCCCTTTATCCAAATAGAGCAATCCAAATCGTATCACTTGACCACTTAACAATTCTTCGAATAATAATACTCTGTTTCCCATCACGGATCACTAACGCCTAGTGCAATGGTCTGGTTCACAGACGACTAGTTCCGCTCTCGGGCCTTCGTATTTTAAACCTTACAAACCATCGTTAAGTTGAGCTCTTTATTGACAAAATCACTGAAATATCCCGGTCTTCACCTGTATCAACACAAACTTCTTCAAATACCCTTAACCATTTATTCCACTGATAACTTGAACAAACTAATGAACTTCTGACAGTGCTTTGTCAAGGATTTCTTCACTGTAGTCTGTCTTGATTCATGTATATACCAAATCTTCAACTTGAATGATTTCAGTGATCATAGTAATATTTGCAAGTCCTGTTTTATGTTGAGTTATCAAACCGGGCATTGTTGAGATAATATATTTAGCTTCAATCTTGCTCAACAATTATGATCAACAAAACCAAACTGATCAAAATAATCAGAAACAAGTAAAGATGACAAGTAAATAGAACTGAAAGAAAAAATAGGAGGTATATGAGTATAAAAAGAAAAATGAGTTTCGTGAAAACCACACCCCTCGATATGAAAAAATGACCTTTAGCGTAATCTAAAACTTTATAACCTTTTTGTGAACTCCCAAAAACACACAAGTGACAACCATTTCATCAAATTTGCCCATATGCTCAGAAACAGTAGAAACAAAACATAAAGTACCAAAAACTTTTAAATGTTCCAGGGAAGGGGAAGTACCGGTCTAACGAAAATAAGGAGTGACATTTTGAATGCTTTGCAGAAGAACCCTGTTTATCAGATATGTAGCACAAAGTATACTTTCGCTCCAGTATTTAGCATGAATCTTTGACTGGAAAAAAAGTGACCTAGCTGTCTCTAGCAGATGTCTATGCTTGTGCTCCATAACACGTTCTCCACAACATGATTTTGTTGTGGAGTATAGATGCAAGAAGTCTATTGCAAAATACCATTCTGTAAAAACAACTCCATTATTTGACTTTGACATAACTCAAGAGCATTATCAGACCTGACTTTCATAATCTTGGCCTTATATTGATCTTTAACATGAATTATAAACTCCATCATCTTTTTAACACAGTCATTTCTATGTTTTAAAAAGTGTATAAAGTAAAACGATTAAAATCATCCACAATAACGTAAATTGAGTACAACTAGTGTGGGATTTGACCTTATAAGGTCCCCATATATCTATATGAATCAATTCAAGAGGTACAGTAGTTTTAAAGTACTATGTGAAAATGAGGGTCTTAATTGTTTGGCTGCTGGACAATCTAGCAAATAACTTCTTTATCCGAATATTACAGGCCGGAGAGAGCTGGAATGAGTCTTAACCTGGCATAAGGAAAATGACCAAGCCTTAAATGCCAAAAGAATTTTCTGCAGTACTATATAAACCACCTTGAATTCTACTAAGAAGAATTTGTTTCTCTTTCATCAAAAGATCCTGTAAGACAAATTCATGGCCATTAAAAATAATTGTGCTTTGTAAATCTTGCATAACCTCTGCATAGAGATCAAATTGTACTGAAAATTGGCAATATGTAGCACATTGTGAAGAACCAAATTATCATGAACTTTGACAAAACCAATAGGCAAAATTGGAATTCGTCTGCCATCAGGAATAACAATGTGTTCATTTGCTCGAACAGCTGGTTTATGTTTGAAAAAGACCAAGGTTAGAACAGCCGTGGTCAATGGTACCACTATTGATTAACCAACTAGTTTTAGAAATATGCTCTGTTAATAAGCAAACCTTACCAGCTAGCATAGCATGTTCATATGGCTCTTTAGTAACTTGAGATGTTGAAGAAATAGACTGTTTGTTTAACAAGTCTATCAATTGCTGATATTGTGCAACAGATATAGAAGGTGAATCAGTGCAGCATTTGCTTACCTTTCTTTGAAACCTATGAAATTAGGAGGATAACCATGTATCTTAAAGCACTTGTCCATACAGTGGCCAACTACTTTACAATTAGTGCAAAAGTAGTGGCTTCCTTTCTTAAAACCAGTGCTGGATCCTGCATTGTTTCTAGAATTAAGTTCTTGTTTCTGAAAATTCATATAGCCAGACTTATAATCTTCCCATTGTCATCTAAGATTGCTAATGTCTCATTTTGAGTTGAAAAAGGAGACAACTCTTGATGTCTCTCTTCTTGAGAAAAAATTCTGAAAGCATTAGAAAAGTTAGGCAAAGGTTGCTGGATTAAGATATTGCCTCTCATAGTAGCATACTTATCACTAAACTTCATCATAAACTGTAAAAGTCATTGATCTTGTTGCATCTGCATCATTCTTTGAGTAATATTACAAGTACATTTAGAGAAAGTACAACAAGGTAGTGGACTTATGTCACTCATAGCATTGCACAAGCTTTTATTACAGTAAAGAAGTCTGAAACACTCTTAGAGCCTTGATTCAAATCAGATAATTATTGCTCAAGTGAAAATATCTGAGCCATGGATGCATACCTAAACCTATCTTCAAGATCAAGCCAAATTTCTCTAGCTGTCTTGAAGAACAGTACACTTTTCGATATAGAATCATTTAAATTGCATAACAACCAAGAACAAACAAGATCATTGCAACGCTCCCAAGCTTTGTAATCAACAGAAGTGATAGCAGGTTTAAAAAATGATCCATCAATAAAACCTAGTTTATTTATAGCAGATAAACTGAACATAACAGATCGTTTCCAATTGCTATAACCAGTCCCATTAAACTTCGCATAAACAAGTTGCGTTGTGTTCACGTCAGAAGGATGAATATGATACACACTTTTAGAATCTTGATTTGATGAAATCATTCTAGACCAAGCATTAGTACTACTACAAGGATTTGCACCTTCAACCATATCTCTTGAGTAAAATATAAGTGTTTTGAAGAAGGATTGAATGAAAAAAATCACAAAGAGGTGTAAAAATGATATAGATTATAGAGATTACATAAAATTGTAGAGATCTGAGAGAGAGAGATTGATTCGATAGAGATGTAGAGAGATTTATGAACTAGTTACTTGACAAAACACTTCATTGAACAAGACCGCCATAAAAGTTCAGCTCAAAAATAGATTGATAGTAACGAATATGAATGATACAATCAACATCATACAATTAGAATCAATGAAAGTGAGAGAAAAGAAAACACCTGAAGAAAAATGATACGATTGCGAGTACAGAGTATGATTGTCGCTATGGAAGCTCTGATACCATGTTAAAACCAGTTGTTTTCTAAACAAGCAAACTTAACGAAGAAGAAGAAGAAGAAGAGGAATAAAGTGTATACATTTCTGTAACTAACTTTCACAATACAAGTCCAACTTCTTGAATGTTTACAATGAGCAGCAATGAAATTATATACAAGTTGCAAGTTGGATTTCCCTAACAGATTCTATAACTAACTAGTTGAGCTGACATTCTAGATGGATGATTGTGTGGCATTCTTTCCATGAGCTGGAAAATCAATATTTTGTATTGGGGAGGGTGGAGTGAGGATATGAACCCATGACCTTGTCATGGGAAAGACTTTGCCCCTTGCTTATTGCTCGTCTCGTTAAAGATTATTATTGCAATAGCTTATGTTTCTGCAAGGAAATCATTTTGTAATATATTACTTCTCTCATAACTGTTTGTTTGTTTCTTTTAAAATTTTAACCTAATGTCATTTTACGTTAAGCTTTAAATTAGTTTTTCTCGTCATTTGCTTTTTTGTTTTTTTTCGTATGCAATTGTAGTTAAACATTGGGTTAGTTAAGATTATAAAACTCCCTCAGTCAAACATTTTTTTTAGAACGGGTCTTTTCTGATGATCTTAAATTTGTTTAATTTCAAACTGCAATATGTGTAGGTTGGACACACATTAAGGTTGCGTTCAATTCGCGTAAATGAAATGAGGCTGGAATGGAATGGGGAAAGAGTGGAATAGAGAAAGAATGGAATAACTATTCCACTATTGAGTTCACTTGTCATATTTTTTTGGAGGGAATGTAATGAAAACTGAAAAAAAATGGAAAAAGTTTTCGGAAAAAAAATGATTAGGAAAAATTTTCTTGGGAAAAAATATTTCCGGAAAAAATTTTCTCGAAAAAAGTTTTCTTTTTTTTGGGTAAAATTTTCCTATAAAAAATTCGTTGGAAAAAAAATCTTGAAAAAAGTTCTGGGGAAATATTATTTCGAAAAAAATCTCGAAAAAAGTTTTTCGGGAAAATTTTCTCGGGAAAAAATTTCTTGAAAAAAGTTCGAAAATTCTTTTTAGGAAAAAATTTTCTCTAACAAAGTTTCTCGAAAAAAAGTTTTTCGGGAAATTTCTCCGAAAAAAGTTTTTGGGAAAATTTTCTCAAAATAAGTTCTGAGAAATGTTTTTCTCGGAAAAAGGTTTTTTGGGAAAAAAATTTCGAAAAAAGTTTTTCGTGGAATTTTTTTTTGAAAAGAAATATCTTAGGAAAACTCTCGAAAAAAGTTTCGAGAAAAATCTGTCGAATAAAAAAAATTTCGAAAAAATTTTTGTCAAGAAAGAATATGTGAGAATTTTATTGTATTTAGAAAGAATGAGTTTATCCCACATGTTTTAGAATATGTGAGAATTTTATTGTATTTAGAAAGAATGAGTTTATCCCACATGTTTTAGATGTAATGAAATTCAACTGTTCTAATTGAATGTAATGGATATGGGAATGACTCATTCCAATTCTTTGTCCCAAGTGAACAATCTAATTTTTATTCCGGGCAGCAGGGGGCGCTGGGGGCGCGCGGGGTGAGCCACCGCACAGGGCCCCCGGAAATATAGGGCCCAAATTTTTAAATATATATATATATATATATATATATATATATATATATATATTGAAATTTAACCAAAAAATGTTAGTTGCTTGAAGAAAAAATTGGTCAAAGTTTTACTTAATAAAATTAAGAAATTTATGAACAATTATGTCGCAAGAAAGACTAAACGGACTTGCTTTGATGGCAATCGAAAGTGAACTTTTGGATGAAGTGGACATCAAAAGTGTTTTAAATGACTTTGTTACAAAATATGCGAAAAGAGCATCTCTTTTTAAGTGAATTTGTCGGAATATATTTCGTGTTTACGATGTATTTTGATAGTTCATTTTATTAATAAAAAACATTATTTAACTTTATATTGAGGTAGAAATTAAGGGCCCAATTTTAAAATTTCGCACAGGGCCCCAAATTACTTTGCCCCAGCCCTGCCGGGCAGAATGACCATTTCATTCCTGCTAAGTGAACACCATAACATGTTTATCTCAAAGGTAGTATATCTTTAATTTCCTATCCAACAAAAAAAATTCTTATGGAAGAATGCTGGTTTTATTTAGTAGTGTTACTGCTGAAAGGGAAAAATACAACTGCATAGAGTTCAATGTTCAATGTTTTTGGGTTCCCTCGTCTTATGGCTTGAATGCTGACAAGAAGTAGTTGTGCATTACCACTACTGACACTCGGTGCACAGTACTTGAATATGAAGTATATAATTTACCTATTCATTGCGGTATACAGGTGATAAGCTTGTTGAAGAACATACAGTACTTCGTTAGTTGACTCAATAGTTGAGATGCTCTACGGTTTAATTCATTCTCGTTATATACTTACTAGCAAAGGGATGTCAACAACAGTGTACATCTCTCTGATATCAGTCATTTTCTCATTCCACTATAACGAATCGGGACTAATCTATGAATTCCAAATACTTTGCCCTACTTCTTTAGTTGGAAAAGTACAATAGCAATGAATTCAGGACATGCCCAAGGGCATACTGCAGTAAACAATCATGCATGCTAGTTTGTCAGTTAACTAGTTTGTCAGTCAGATATTCCCAGGTCAAGTTATGTGAGGATCCACTGTCATTAGCTTATTTGTCATTAGCTGCTAAAAAATGTGTACTCTAGTGCAAACTGCAAACTTGAAACCCGTACTCGTTAAATAAATGAACAATAAGAGGCCACATATCAGTGGCTGTTTATTTCAAATTGAGTTTAACATCAAGGTTGCATTTTGTTATGAGCCTTTAAATATGAAGGATTAGGGGCTAGGTGCAGAACCTCAAGAGAACCTTATTATGTTTTGGATCAGGATTAGAAAGAAGCCAATAATGATTTTACTAATAGTTGATATTTGTTGGCTGTCAAAATTATACTCCTCAGTCCCACCCAATTCTTTACATTGGATACTTTTTTACATTGGATACGGGTGCTCGACACACATTTTAATACTCCTGTAAAGTATAGTTTTCTAAATTATTTTAATTGTTTTCCTTCTAACTAAAAATTTAATGTTTAAATTTTTTTTCAAAAAAAGAAAATTTTAAAAATAAATTATGAAACCATACTTTATGAAAGTCTTAAAATGCATGCCGAGTTTGAGAAAAATACTATAAAGAAATAAGTGGGACGGAGGGAGTACCTGTTAGTAGAGTTCTGGCTCTGACCAATTTCCAAGTTTGATTGCAAGTCCATATATATGACGAATTATTATTATTATTATTTACTAATTGAACAAACTCACACACATTATTATCTTTGACAATCTCGATAGCATTCACTCCCAATAACAATATCAATTTCATAGTTGGTAATATACAACCTTAAACTAAAACAACATATTCGAAGGGGATTTTGATACAATTAACGAAAACATCATGAAGAATATACATTGTTAAAACATCAATACGTGGAAGGTTTAGGAAGCAGCTTGACGTATTTGTGGCTTTTCTTATTAACAATTATACATTTTTTGTTGCTAATTTAGCGTGATATTCAGAAAAATGGTGGCATTTCAAATTTGATATTTTTCTCCTACACTGGACTAAATTAAGTCTCTTTGTAGAAATCGTTTACCCAAGTTTCTCATTGGTAAAAACTGCAGAGTGTTTCCAGCCCTACCCATATTAACTTCAAACAAACGTATCTTGCAGAATGTCATCTTCACTAATTTGTCTGTCAATGATCTAACCTTACACTTATGCGTATGTACAGTCAGATTCAGAGACCAGTTGCCGCCACTCTTAAAAGGCATTTCTGCTCACGTGCCCTATATTTTTCATTCATACAATATTTCTAATCTGTCCCAAAGGCTGTTCATTTCGTTATAATATTTGATTGAGACTGGTATTAACTACAGTATTATGTATTTTTTGCCAAATTTGAAAGAATATTTTCAAAAAGGACAGAGTAATCAAGCGAACGACATTCCTATGCGTGGACAAATCCCCGGACAACTTACAAAGCATAACTGGTCACATGAAACTCCATTCAAATTGTAAGCCCCATTTTCACAAGCACATCTATAACAGTAAGTTACTTTTAACATCTCAACTTGCAAAACACCTTATATGCCCAGGTAAATATAGAGAAATAACACAGAAATCCCCTAATAGAGGGGGGAAATATGAAAGAGGGTAATATATAAACTACAAGGGCATGGAACAGTTAAGACACAAAACAACTTTGAATCAACTTTAACAAAAGATTTTACTCAAGGTTGCTCCCACTCTGGGCTTGAGGGTCATTTCGACCAGCTGGGTAGTTGTCATAAGATCTGACGGGAGCACAAAAGAGCAGCTTCAGTTAGACCAGACATGAACCATGCCAATCCTGTTACCAGTGTATATTTCATTCCGTTCTTCATCATAGAAAAGCGCAGTAATGTCTTCCAGTGCATCTGCAACTGTGCTTCTAATCCTCGAAGCTCGAATCCTCTTACTAGTGTTGCATTGAATTCCACTACACTTGCTACTGCAATTGCATTCTTCGGGCTGAAGGCTGTTGGTAGCTTTTATCTTGGCTAGGCATTTCCCCGTCAAGATATTGCTGATGTTTATCGAACCAGCTGCAAGAATATATTGAACGTCATTGAATTCATGCAAAGGGCATAACAGAGTTTGCACTAACATTAACCAGCACTACTCCATCTCTTTCTCATTAAATGTCCCTTTGGACATTAATAATCTATTTTATAAAATTAAAGATAATAATATAAAATAATTTTGAAACAACAGATCATCTAGGATTCCATCAACAATTTTTTATTGTCTATGACAATAAATATATATTTGAAGTCAAAGTTTCGCGAATAAACTAAATTTTTTGCCCAAATAGACATTTAAACAGGAAGACATAATGTATAAGAATTATCCAGATAGTGCACTATGCCTAGATTCTTCATCTAATCTCGACAAAGGGTGCTAGAAAGGGTCTAAGCCCGGGTAGAAACCCCACAAACCCCAGACTAGTGTCATTGTTCTAGTATCATACCAGTAAATGCCTAAATGCGTTGCACGTTCTACTGTTAACATTTAGACAATGGATTAAGTTGCATGTAATGGTCATGCATATTATGCGTGAACTAGACCACATGCATTCTAGTTATTACTCTCTACTCTTAATAAAGTCGTAGGACTCATCTAAGTTTTCACCAGCCTTCAGCCAGTTCTCGTGTTTAACTAGTAACCAGCATCTGGGATTTATAACTATGAACTACAAGATTCTCTAATTATTTACCACTTCCTTCTAGCAGTGGGTCATCGGAATCAGCTTTGCAATAAGATATGATAAGATCCTGGTCGCTTGTGATATATATGTTGTTAGTGTTGCAATCAGGATGCCACAAAAGGTGGTCCTCAAATGATGTTACAAGCTCCCCTCGAAAGTTCCAGACAGCCACTGTTCGGTTCCTGAACGTCAGAAACAACTGGTTTTCATATAGAAAAATAAATGCTGATGGAGTCATAAACTCAGTTCTGCTGACTTCTGTTAGCTCAGAATTCCGTACCTGCATAACATAACTGTCAGCAGTTAGAATCAATTACCAGACAAGCGCTTTATAGGCTCAATTACCAGACGAGCAATTTATAATATATAAAATACGAAAACAAACACATACATCTAGAATTTGTAGGTTTTCATTCTCTTGCTTGACGAGAAGCTTTTCATTGAACTGCTCAATAAAATCCACCTTTTTGTTGCGATGAAGAAGATGATTGAAAGATTTTAGAACAGATCCGTCTTCAATTGAAAGGATCTTAAGAGGTACATGACCACTCGCTTTTGTAAATATCAACAACATTATTCCTGGGCTGTTGGTCAGAATGTGTCAAAGGTTGCTGATTTATACGTAACACATATATAAGCAGCAAAAAGGACCTTATAAATTAATATATACAACAAACTGATTATTTTTCAGAAACAATACACAGGCAATTATTAAAAAAATAAAATACAATCAACTGTTACAAAAAATTTTAATAAACTTATTTATACTTGTAAACACATTAAATAATACAAAAATTTAACAAATTAATATTATAATACAAGAACCCGTCAATAATACTCAGAACCAGTAACTTTGCACTAAATTTACATGGAATGAAGACCCATGTAAATTTGATGACCAGTATGATTTACGACATGCAAAACAAGACTTGAATGAGAGAGAGAGAAAGAAGCCTGTTCAACCACATTACCTGGGGTAAACGAGTGAATCGCCTCCCAACTTCCAAGAGCATTATAGAATACTACAACAAAATTAATTTACTTGATCCAGAGCATACTGAGCTTTTATTCAACTGTTGAACATACATACTCAAACTTCACAAGGATATAATAAGATACAGTTCGTCGCACACTAAGCTATTCTCTAAATCTTGCAACGGTGTCCTGCATATTTCTTAATTGACTAAATTCAAACTGTAACCCTAATACTCCTCAAAAAAGAAATCAAGGCATTTATTCAGGAAAGAACTCATTAAAAAAAATCACCAATTAGGGGTCACTGCAATACAGACAAAGAACCAAATTTACAACTTTCAAGCCTTTTACTTTAGCAATATACCGAAAAAATAAGGTACTCCCACTGTTTTATTTATTTGACGCCTTGACTTTGGGCACACATCTTTAGGTGTTTTGACTACATAGTACTTAATATTTTTTATTAATTTTTAAAAAAAATAAAATTCAGATTGTAGATTTTTATTTACAAAAAGAAAATTTTTTTAAAAAAACTTTATTTAGCTATACGGTCAAAGAACATAGAGGTCGTTTGGTTCGAGCATTTCAGGTATCACGTATAGGTTTTGTTCATTCCAAACCCATACATGATGTTTGGTTGACTCTTTTTACCCATACTCATACCTCAAACCTACCAGGTATGGGTTTTTGATACCCTAGGTGGGAGGTGGGTATGAAACATGGGTATGAGGAATCAGATATATTTTCATTTTTTTTATACAATTACATGTGAATGTTTACTACAAAATTAAATTAAAACTCAAGCATATGTAAAAATATTAATTATATTAATATTTAAATTAATTAAAATTAAATATATTTAAAATATTTTAAATTAATCATATTCATTCCACCACTCAACCAAACACATAGTATCAAGAATGATACCTCAACCTCATACCACCTTAACCCGATTCCTGATTCCAACCCCACACCACTCTGCGAACCAAACGACCTCATAAAGATGTGTGCCAAAAGTCAAAACGTCAAATAAAAAAAACAGAGGGAGTAGAAAACAAAGTATTTTATTTAATCCATATCATAGTTCGTGAAATCAAAAGGCAAAAAGGAGACCGACAAACAATATCTAAATTGCAGATCAATGGGTAAAAACTTACAATTTAAACAGTGATACAGTGTGAGCTTTTATAATCTAAAACATGTAGGAAAAAAACAACCAAATCAAATGGAAGACAGCATTTATAAACTTCTACACATTCTTTCAAGTACTATAGTAAAAGTTATGCAGGAAGAACTCACCTTATTTTGATTTCTTGTACATTTTTATCCGAGATGGAGTATAGCATTGTATAGTTTTTAAGGTCAAAGACCTTGTAGATGCTGATAACAAGAAAACCATCCATCAAAATTTCAGTAAAATCAAGGAGCGTAAAATGCAAATTATGGTATTGATAGAGTACAGAAGATTAAGCAATAAAAGGTTTATGGTTACCTATCCTGTGCAGAATACGTGAGTACTTTCCCATTAACATCATCAAACTCGACAAAGCCGGGCCATTTAAGCGACTCGGACTCAAAGAGAGGGAAGCCAGCATCTGGTTTACCACGTCGAATATATCTAACACCATATATGAAGCACATGAGTATAAAGGGAAAAAAAAAGCTCAAGATACACTTACAAAATCAGTTTGAATAATTCACACACTCAATCCTCGTGGTTCTGCATTTCAAGGAGCTGAAGTTGTCTGATGCATAAACTGAAACAGTGATGAGGGAATCGTTGTTTTTATTGTAAAACAAGCTGCGAATAACTTCATCGGGAGTGACATTCAAAAAGCATATCCTCTGATTGGTTTCTGCATCCAGCATTTTAGATGTTAAGTTTACATTATTTTCACATGAAGTTTAGTTCTAAAACATATCTGATGATCGTGCAATTAGAAGAATAACCTCGGCTAAATGCAGCACAAACACCAGACTGCACAAGAGCAAAGACAATATCCTGTGCAGAAACTATCTCAATAACTTTTGACCGCTTCTTTAGAAATGGTAGCACCATAGAAGAATGCCCCTTTGGATCATGGGTGTCATATTCCTCCTGGTGTAGAAATAAAATTATAACATAGCATCATACCCAACACGTAAGCTTGCCGAAATCATAACCAAACATATACTTTAAGGTAGCCACTAATCACAACTTATCCAATATGAAACATTACTACCGTAATAGAAACAAAAGGAGTTGGATAACTTTTTCCTATATATACCTATAATAATTATATTGAAAAAAGAGGATGCAAATAAGTTTTAAAAGAGTCAGACCTTGGAAGTAGTAATTACAGGAATAGTTTTCGAAAGTTGTCTATAAATTTCTTTTGAACGAAAAAAGGGACAAGTATTAAGAGAAACACTTTATTTTAAAGAGAGGCATGTAAAAGGGGAGGGAGGGAGTAACATTCTGGGTCGATCACGTGATTGCATCCACATAAACATATACCTATGTGGAAAATATCTACCGGACCACTTAATAGCCTAAAGATGCACTTAATTTCAACAAATCTTAAAACCAGCAAACAAGCACATTAAACAGGATGCATAGAAGTAAAATTAACCCAATAGCCTCCCACTCAGGGCTACTATGCTATTAAAGAAAATAAA
Organism: Anethum foeniculum; assembly: GCA_003724115.2. Classification (NCBI taxonomy): domain Eukaryota; kingdom Viridiplantae; phylum Streptophyta; class Magnoliopsida; order Apiales; family Apiaceae; genus Anethum; species Anethum foeniculum. The sequence goes on from PHNY01052954.1 coordinate 13,063, forward strand.
ATATAAACATACTGGTTCCTGAATGACTTTCTGAAAGAAAGATGGCTTAGGGTTTATCACACCCCAGAAGAATTACTACTACCCTAAGGTCTCCCAAATCCAAACAAGGAGGAAAGAATACGAATAACAAATTAAAAAATAAACTAAAGGATTAGTAAATGTTGCATAAGGTACTAGGTAACAAAGACTACAAGACATGAATGATATAGCAGAATAAATGTGATTAACTAGCATCTAACAGAAGCCCTTTTCATTTATAAGTATTTTAAATTAAATATCACCATAGCAAACACTGATCTCAAAGTTGCACACACATCACAGTCATTACGTTAATCATTCAATTGAACTAAAGAAGTTAGAACATAGACAAACATTTGGTAACATATGGTACAATAGGGGTTTTATATCAAAGTGCCCACCAATCTCACCAAAATGTATCAACTGACTACCCGATCTCCACGGGGACTTATTTAAACCACTAGAATCACTATATATATCACTCCGTTATATTTGACAATAATTTTAACGGAAAAGTTAACAGAATTGTAATCCGCAGATGATGTGTTTGCCAGGTCGATCAAAATCATAATCAAAACATATATAAAAACACAAAATTCTTGATTTGAACAATCAAAATCAAGATAAATGAACAAAAGATTAACCTTTTTTTATGCAATTGGGGTGGAATCCAGTAATTAATTCGAGAATTTTTAATTGATACTAAATGAGTTTTGTACAGAATAATGGACACATCATCCGTTTGTTTACTTTTCTGTTATTTTTCTGTCAAGACTTAATCAAATGCTATATATAGTGATTTTAGTGGCTTAAACGAGTCCCCGTGGAGATCGGGTAGCTACTTGATAAAATTTGGTAAAAACAGTGGACACTTTAATATAAAACCCGGTACAATAGTGATCTACAGTGCTAGTGAATTGCATACCACAATTCCAAGTATAATCTAACAATAAAAGCGGTACCTGCAAATGAATATTGCGAAACCTCTCCTGCGCATTGCTCATACTAAAAGATCGATCACGCTTGGAACAGATCTCTCGCCTTTGTAGCTTCTTAACACTGTTAACAAACCCATCTACACCGCTACGCTGTCGTTTCTTCGCAACCACTCGACGTCCACAGCAAGGCCTCCTGGTTGCTGTTATTCTCCTTCCGTCCATTTTCGAATCAACTCAATGCCCTACAAACACACTATTAACAGAGAACACATTGATTTTCAACTGTGGCTGTTTTTTAAAACCCTAGATAAAAATTGGGGCTTTTACTTGTACATCACTCACTCTCTCTATTTAGGAGTATACGTAAGTTATTCGATATGTATAATCTCTCCGAAGAGGAGGGAGAGTGAAGATTGTGAGTGTGTTCCTCAGTTACTTTAGTTTAAACTTTTTTTTTTTTAATTAATATGAGCTTACAGCCGGAGTCGAAACTGGACCCCAGACTAACAAGTTGTGCTATTCAACAGTGTTCTACTATAGTTTAACCTTAAATTAAATTATTCGTGTTATTTCGAAAAAGTAATAAATTTGTTATTTAAAATAGAAAAAATAATGAGTTTTAGGGAAAAAGTTGATTGATTAATTACTAGAAATTCTAATATTTTATTAAATTGAATTTCCTGCGATATTTTTAGGAAATGTTTTTTGGTTGAGGAAAATAAAAAGATAATGTGTTTTAGTTGAAAAAAGTAATTGATTTATATATAATAATTAAGATTAAAATATTTTATTTTATTTTATTAAATAGAATTGACTACTGTGTTTTTTGGAAAATGAGTTGTTTTGGTTGAGAAAAATAAAAAAATAACGTATATTAGTTGAAAAAGATAATTGATTTTTTGCATATTAGAATTAATATAGGTTTAAAATAAATAAGTCATAAAAATAATTAATTAATGATAATTAAGTAAAAATAATTAGAACAATTAAGCAAATGTAATTAAGTAAATATATTGCAAAAGAGAGATATTTTAGTTGCCCATGATATGAAAAAATGTCATTGGTTAGTTATTAATAATTTTTTTAATTATTATTATTCTACTTTATTAAATAGACTTGCCTATTTTTGGAAAAGAGAGATATTTTATTTGTTCGTGATATTTTTGGAAAATAAGATGTTTTAGTTGACCGCGATAATTTTGGAAAAAGAGAGGTTTTAGCTGGAATAATTGAAAAGAAAACATGTTTTAGTTCAAAAAGGTAACTGGTGTTTCAGTTGAAAAAGATAATTGATTAGTTATTAATAACAACAATATTATTAATTTTTTAATTTAATTTAAACTGAAATAGAATTTCCTGTATTATTTTGAAAAAGTAGCAAATTTGTTATTTAAAATAGAAAAAGTAATGTGTTTTAGCTAAAAAAGTTAATTTGTTAGATATTAATAATTATAATATTTTATTTTATTTTATTAAATTAAGTATCCCGTGATATTTTGGAAAATGAGATGTTTTAGTTGGGAAAAATAAAAAAAAACTAGACATGTTTAGTTGAAAAAGGTAATTACTATTTTAGTTTTAGTTGAAAAATGTAATAAGTTATTTATTTGGGAAAACAAATGTTTTAGTTATGAAAAATAGAAACAATGACTTGAAAAAAGTAATTGATTAGGTATTACTCCCTCCGTCCCACCGGGTTCTTTACGTCTACTGTTTGCACGTATTTCGAGGCTCCTATAAAGTGTAGTTCGATAATTTTTTTTAAAATTTTATTTTCTGAATAAAAGTTTAATGTTTAAATTTTTATTCAGAAAAAAAAGATTTAAAAAAAATTATGGACCTATACTTTAAGTGAATCTTAAAAAGCGTGCCAAAAAGTAACGTAAAGAATTCAATGGGACAGAGGGAGTAGTAATTATAATATTATTATTTTATAAGACTCGCCCGTGATATTTTTGGAAAAAGGAGATGTTTTAGTTGAATTTTACTTTTTGGTTTTCGGTCATTTATTCTAATTATTATATTATAAAATAATATATATTATAGCAGCTATATAATTGCCTTTTCTAAATAAAAGTATTACCTTTCAATTGAAACATATTACCTTATATTTGTTTTATTTTAAAGTAATTATATTGTGGATCTGAATTTTTATTTATGATAATGTTTTATTTCAAATAATAAAATACATTATGAATAGGAAAATAAAAATATTATGGAGATGTTTTATCTTTGTTGGGCTCAAGGCATGTCTGAATACCACAATTAACAAGCCTACACATTGTGACTATGTCACTTTCTTAGCCTGTTGATCTTTATCACCATGATACGGTATAGGTCTCCAAATGTACTTGTCTTGCTATCATGTACATAGGTGTTAGGTCCCAAAGTATTGGGGGGGGGGATTTGAATACAATACTCACAATTATTTCGATTTCTTTTTGAGTTCTTCGTTTTAGTTACGTAATCGAAATAAACATAAACAAGTCGAGGAATGTTAGGAATATGTTGTAGTCTTGATGATAAGTCACCAAAACACCTTTGGTAGATTTGTTATTTTTCTTGTAGCCTCAACGGATAAGGTATTCTACATTATCCGTTGAAAGGAGTAACTTG
>PHNY01053004.1:499-14932 GCA_003724115.2 Anethum foeniculum
ATCACAAAGATTGTTTAGTTACTAACCACATATGAATACAAGCGAGCGGTAGCCAAACTATGTTAGGTCCTTAAGGGATCCTAACGAAATTTCGGCAGCATCTCCCCTATATTTTGACTAACTAGTCGATTTCAAATAGACACTAAAACTAATCACAATCAAGCAATTCATATTCATACTAATTCCAATATCAATACTAATCATATAATTCACTCATATTTGAAATTTAGACAAGCAATGCACAATATTAGCACTTATTACCACCAACGGTGAAACTTATAGTCAAACAAGCAAATAGCATTTTGGTCGCAAACATATTCATATAATCATTCCATTTTAGGCATACTTCTTTCATAAGATTACAAAACACATCATCACACTCAAATACGATACTAATTAACAATTGTCAAGTCAAATCACACTAATCAAATATTGGTCAAGCATAGTCAAAGCTTATTCTAACAATCATGCAAATTATAAATTTAAATCATCAATTCCAACTTGAACTAACCACTAACATTTGGGTTTAATCACAATCAAGATATGTCACATCATTATACAATCTCATCATTAACCATAAATAACATCATCAATTAAAAATATTTTTTTATTCTTTTATTCTATAAAAATTCGAACCAATAAATCTAGAAAAAGGATCAAATAATTTTCAAAAATTACATCAGACTTATATCCACTTAATAATATTTCTTAGAGTCATTTATCCCTTAAACAATCACAAATCAATTTCTTTTCATAATTTTAACCCAATAATTCGAATTAAACAAACAAGTAAACAAAATTTGTAAATTAAATCTCTTAAATCCTTTTTAGCACCTTAGCATGCTACTAATAATTATCCATTTATTTCCAAATACTCATGCATGCATACAAGTCATACAAAATCAAATTAAAAAATTTATCCCCTTCGAATTAATTTAAAAATATATCCCCTTCGAATTAATCTAAAATATATCCCCTGCAGGAGCTACAGGTAAAGAACCATATTAGAAATAAATACAGTCATATTGGATGCTTCACCTGAGTCGTAATTATTTGAAATGTATGAGTTATAAAGATTTTGCTACAGTTGTATCATGGTTACGTCTACAAACTACTGTCTTAATCATATTTTCGTTTGGAGGGTCCTTGTGTTTAATGCACCTTTTTGTCACTGACTGATAATTTTCTGAATACAAATGCCTTTTTTATATTCTTATCTTTTTACTAATCATTATTTTTTTAACCTTCTCCATGATTATTTGTATTGTTTTTCTTACAGGTCACACTAGGGCTTATCTTTTCTAGGTAAACTCTCAAGCGGGAGATGCAGTCCTCAAGCAACTATGGAATCATTTTGATGCAATTATGTGTTGTACAATGAAAACAAATGTAAATGGACATATTATTAGCTTTCTCTTCACTTGTTTAATTCTTCTCTATCGAGATTTTACTCGACTACGTAGGGACTTACAGTTTTAAAGACTTAGAATCTAACATATTGAATGATAAAATGCAGATATAACCAGTATTGGCGTTGGAGATTGTTGGTGGTAGTTGGCGTTGGAGATGAGACTCTTATTAGTATGGTCTGGAGAATTAACTCTGTAATGTAGTAGTTTGGTTTGGAGAGCTGAGACTCTTATGTATGCATTTCATTGATGTTTTGTTAATTATGGGATTGTTCTTTAAACAGAGCTTATATTGCAAAAATTTTAAATTTAACTGTTACATTTTCTTATTGTAGTGTAATATATGGTTACATCTAGTGTTAAATTATATTTGCTAGTGTTGCATAATTACAAAAAATTGGTATTACAAAAGATAAAACAGAGTGTTACAATAGGTATTGTGGGACCACTTATGCAATCTTGATCGAACCTAGTGTCTCACTCATTTTGCGTTACGTTTCGACATTACAGTGTTACATTAGGGTATCTATTGTAATACTCATACACGTAACGCCCCTTCGTGTTACAATAGACCTAATGTACCTGTAACACCACCAGATCCGGGGTCAGGGATCCGAGTCGTTACGGTCTATAATTCCAATATCAATACTTAGCTTGAATCACAAATAAATAACTGCATGCTGTAACCCCTCAATAATAGACACACACCACAACCAGTTATAGTCCCAAAGATGAAATTGAAATAAGTATCTAGTCATGTAATCAACAAATTAAAGTTATTACAGACCCAAAAGATTAAACATAAGTTTATCCGCTCTTTGCCATAATATTACACAAGTCATAATATAAATAAGTCTGATACCAAAAGCTGATAGTCTAGCCTAGGTGTAGCTTCTACCTCTGTAGCAATAGCGACTACGATATCAGCGAGTAGTCGAGGAAAGTTTCCCACGGACTTGCGTAGGGTATGCTTGAGTCTGGCCATGTTGCCTTGCTGTTGTTGTGTGAAAAATAAAATAAAGCAAGGGTGAGCAATATAGCCCACAAGAATATATAACTTATTGATACTGCAACATGCCTTTCATAATACCTCTAAAACCTTTGTTATGCATAATATGAACAAAGTTTTAATAAAGTTTAAACGATGAAGTTACTAGGTACTTCAACATAAAATCTTTTCATAATTTCTGAAAACCTCTGTTTATAAATAAAAATATGAACAGAGTTCAAACGTACGTGAAAAAGTACTACTACAAGGTGATCTTATATATCTAACCATGTCTTTTAATATCTTTCAGAAATCATTTCTTATAAAGCATTAACATCAATTCTCTTTTTATTTGTAACATGTACATAATGTTACGATTAAAATATACAAGGCGATCTTATATATATCCAACCTTGTCTTTTATTATCTTTCTTGAAAAACCACTGAGAACTTCTTTGATATGTCATTTATAACCCAAGTCTCAGTCTTTTATTTAAAATATGAAGTTACTAGATACTTCATTTTAAAAACATCATTTTGAACGTTTGACCCTGCCAACTCTCATTTACCACACAGCCGTAGCCTTTCCTAATGGGGTGCCTTTGATAGAATTGCATAAAAATATCCATTCTGGATGATTAACTAATAATTTTGAGTATACCGTGCCCGGTTGTATACTTACGATGATCAGTCGCAGTTGTACAACCCACTTATTGTCTACATGTAGAAGGAAGAACTGCTCCTACAATTTCCTCAGGAATGAACCGCTCCCGGAACTCTTCCTGTTGGGATGAACCACTCCAGGAACATCCTGGCCATTTGGGCCAAAAAAATATAGTTCTGGACCGGTGCCACTCGGCCTCTTACGCTAACTCCTAGTTCGAATAAAATCCATGACTCTGAAACGTTTAGTACGCCTCCCTTTCCCCAAGTAGAAACTTGTTAATAGGACTCCACAAAGAAGTCGTATAGGTTTGGAAAGGAGGACCCACCAATATTTCCCAAGCAATACTTGTTAATGGATTAAACTTTCCCTTGACTTACTTCCCGATCGTTGGGTAAGTAATATAAATTTCTTTCTTATTCTTTAGCAACTTCCTTGCTAATTTTTAAACAATCATTGAGCAGGACTCCCCATCTTTCGAGAGAATATTTAAATCTCCTTCGTATCAAGATTTAAATTGAAAATAGGGTTTGAGATCCTCTATTTACTTTTTTAAAATATCCTTGATAAGGTTCGAAAACATTTTTCGAATAGAAGGTAAAAGATGATTTTCAAATCATCTTTATTCTTATCTGGAAATAGTTGATCAGTATCTAAATAATATTCTTTACTTAAATATCTATTAAAGTATATTCTTGAATAAAATAATTATGATTTAAATCCTTATATGGATATTCGAAAATAATACTCATCTTGTAATTCTCGAAAACTCTTTATTAGCAACTTATTTGGATAATTATTAAAAATACTATCCACTAGATAAATCAAGTTAATTGTTCAAAAACAAAATCTTTAAAATAATTATTCACTTCAAAATAATACTCTTGAATGATTTCTATTCGAGTATTCACTATTGAAAACTACACATAGCGTATTCGGGAACATCCTCTCCTGGTTCAAAAATCGTTCAATTCATAAACCCTATACTTAAGGGTTTCTTATAAAATCTAGCTGATAGCTATCATAAGTTTTATTAGAAAATAAGCTCAACATTTAAAACATGCTTCGTATATTTGAAGAAATAAGAGTTTCAATTCATGCATGCATATTTATTGCATTGTATAACCATACTGCTTTTAATCGCAACAACAACAACAGTAAGGGTTTTCAAACTTGCCTGGTAGTCCTGAGGTGGTAGCGGGTCTCGGGTCACTCCGGTAATTTATAAACAATAGCATTGCTCGGGATTAGTTACCGACCTTTGATAAAAACTCAATCTTTAACTCTTACACAAGCATAAAGTTAGTTTTCAATTCATTTACTTAACATATCTGCTTACGAACCTTCGGCTCCATCATTTTTATAAAATCGAAAAAAAATCTTTTTAATGCGAAACCTTCACGAGAGTCTTAATAACTGCTTTTAACACTTTACTTAAAAGTTTCATGATCCAAAAATCCTTTTATGATCCTTAAAAACATCCGCAGAGTTGATTATACGGTAAGGGGTGATTTCGCGAAAAGCCAATTATTAAAACGACCGTTTCTCCTAAACCGTAAATCCATTTCATACGATCTTTATATCAAAACGAAGCTTAAAATATCATCCAGCTAAACATGGAAGTGGTAAAGTTTAACAGTGGGGAAATCGAGCCCAAAGTTACACACAAAAACAGGGGATTGAAAATCGGGCATTACGACGGCTATGTTTACATGATTTCCAAAATCGTAACTACACCAAAACAACATCCAATCACCAAAAACTCAAAATCACAACTTATACTATCCATATCAGTAAAAACTTCTCAAGATCATCCACTTATACCATATATCATACATGGATCATTCATTCAACAATCATGACTAAACAACTTAGATAATCATGCTTTTACAGCTTCATCCATTAACATCATAAAAATCATGCTTAAACTTCAAACAAAACTCAAAGTCAAACTAGGGTTTGAAGTGATTATACCTTCCTAGGAGTGTTTAAGATCACTAGGTCGTCTTAAGGAGTCCTTTGATAGCCTAGATATGCATTGATCTTCATGGAATCACAAAGAAAACAATGTTAGTTCTTGAATAACACTATTCATCACTATTCATCCTAACCTTGGATGAATTATTTGAATAAGCTAGGCATGGATTCTCTAGCTTAAACTCATAGGATATCTTAGTTATGAAATATAGGATCTAAAGAAACCAACCTTACAATTTTTGATGGAGTAGAGCTTGAGTATTGATTTTCCTTTTCTTACTTTTCTTCTTTTATTCGAATGGAAGAGATGAGCAAAGAGATGAGTTCTTTTCTTGCTTGGTTGATTTTGGTAAAAGTGAAAAATGCTTGGTTGAAATAATATTGTAACACCCCCAGATAATGGGTCAGGGATACGAGTCGTTACGGTCTTTAATTCCAATATCAATACTTAACTTGAATCATAAATAAATAACTGCATGCTGTGACCCCTCAATAATATACACATACCACAACCAGTTATAGTCCCAGAGATGAGATTGAAATAAGTATCCAATCACGTAATCCACAAATTATAGTTATTACAGACCCAAAAGAATAAACATAAGTTTATCCACTCCTTACCATAATATTACACAAGTCATAATACAAATAAGTCTGATACCAAAAGCCGATAGTCTAACCTAGGGGTAGCTTCTACCTCTGCAGCAATGGAGACTACGATATCAGCGGGTAGACGAGGAACGTTTACCACGAACTTGCGTAGGGTATGCTTGAGTCTGGCCATCTTGCCTAGCTGTTGTTGTGTGATAAATAACATAAAGCAAGGGTGAGCAATATAGCCCACAAGAATATATATAACTGCTTGATAATGCAACAAGCCTTTCATAATACCTCTAAAACCTTAGTTATTCATAATATGATCAAAGTTTTAATAGAGTTTAAACGATGAAGTTACTAGGTACTTAAACATAAAATCTTTTCATAATTTCTGAAAACCTCTGTTTATTAAAAGTGTGAACAGAGTTCGAATGTACGTCATAAAGTACCATTACAAGGTGATCTTATATATCCAACCTTGTCTTTTAATATCTTTCAGAAATCATTTCTTATAAAGCATTATCATCAATTCTCCATTTATAACATGTACATAATGTTACGATTAAAACATACAAAGCGATCTTATATATCCAACCTTGTCTTTTAATATCTTTCAGAAATTATTTCTTATAAAGCATTATCATCAATTCTCTTTTTGTAACATGTACATAATGTTACGATTAAAACATACAAGGCGATATTATATATATCCAACCTTGTCTTTTAATATCTTTTAGAAATCATTTCTTGTAAAGCATTATCATAAATTCTCTTTTTGTAAAATGTACATAATATTACAGTTAAAACATACAAGGTGATCTTATATATCCAACCTTGTCTTTTTGATATTTTCAGAATCTTTTCGTATAAAGCATTATCATCAATACTCTTTTTGTGACATGTGCATAATGTTACAATTAAAACATACAAGGTGATCTTATATATCCAACCTTGTCTTTTAATATTTTTCTTGAAAACCACTGAGTAGTTCTTTGTTATGTCATTTATAACCTAAATTTCAGTCTTTTATTTAAATATGAAGTTACTAGATACTTCATTTTAAAAACGTCATTTTGAACGTTTGACCCTGCCAACTCTCATTTACAGCACAGTCGTAGCCTTTCCTACGGGGTGCCTTTGATAGAGTTGCAGAAAATATCCATTCTTGATGATGAACTAATAGTTTGGAGTATCACCATGCCCGGTTGTATACTTACGATGATCAGTCGTAGTTGTACAACCCAATTATTGTCAACATGTAGAAGGAAGAACTACTCTTAGAACTTTCTCAGGAATGAACTGCTCCCGGAACTCTTCCTGTTGGGATGAACCGCTCCCAGAACATCCTGGCCATTTGGGCAAAAAATATATATATGGTGCTGGACCGGTGCCACTCGGCCTCTTACGCTAACTCCTAGTTCGAATAGAATCCATGACTTTGAAACGTAAAGTACGCATCCCTTTCCCCAAGTAGAAACTTGTTAATAGGACTCCCCAAAGAAGTCGTATCGGTTTGGAAAGGAGGACCCACCAATATTTCCCAAGCAATGCTTGTTCATGGATTAAACTTATCCCTCGACTTACTTCCCGATCGTCGGGTAAGTAATAAAATCTTCTTTCTTATTCTTTAGCAACTTCCTTGCTAATTTTTAAACATTCATTGATCAGGACTCCCCATTGTTTTGAGCGAGTATTTAAATCTCCTTCGTATCGAGATTTAAATTGAAAACAGGGTTTGAGATCCTCTCTTTACTTTTTAAATATCCTTGATAAGGTTCGAAAACATTTTTCGAAAGTATAGAAGGTAAAAGATGATTTTCACGTCATCTTTATTCTTTTCTGGAAATAGTTGATGAGTATTTGAAACATATTCTTTAATTAAATATCTATTAAAGAATATCATTGAATAAAATAGTCGTGATTTAAATCCTTAAATGGATATTCGAAAATAATATTCATCATGTAATTTCTGTAAACTTTTTCTTAGTAAACTTCTTTGGATATATATATTCAAATTAATATCCACTTGATAATTCAAGTTAATTGTTCGAAAACAAAATCTTTAAGTGAATCTTTTAAAACAACTATTCACTTCAAAATAATACTCTTGAATGAATTATATTCGAGTATTCACTATTTAAAACTGCGCATAACGTATTCGGAAACATCATCTCCCGGTTCAAAAATCGTGCATGACATCATCTCCAAGCCATGTGTCTTATTCTTATAGTTTCATGATGCTTTCTTCATCAAACTATTTAGTTAGATGCTAAACACTTATTTAAGCCTTTAACTAGCTTGGTTACTTTGCCTTGCCACTTGCACAAGCTTATATCTTAGTCGTTTAATTGTTTTACGACTCATTATCGCTCATTCTTGTTGATCGATTTAAGGAATACATCGGTAGTTCTATTAGGGGTTTCTCTAAAACCCCTTCAGTTTACATACACTTATATCCTTGGATCTTTCATCCTTTATTCTTTAATAGCTTATACTCAATCCCTTCAGTTTATGGTGGATTCTCGGGAAAAATAAAAGTGCTCGTTTTCGAAATCCGACTGCTTTTACATACACTTATATTCATTACCGAACACTAATACGGACTTAGAATTTCCATAAAAGAAGTCCTAAATAGTGTGGTTTGATTATATTTTTCAATCAGCAAAAGTTACTATTCATCAAGATTTTGAATAGTTACAAAAAGTGGGGTTATTACAAATATCCTATGGCCTTTGCTTTATTAAAGTGATTATGTCATCTCCATGACATCACTTTTAAGCCAAATGTCAAACTTCTATGGTTTGATGATGTTTACTTGATCTAACCACTTAGTTAGATTGCTAATTACTTGGTTCATCCTTTAACTAGCTTGGTTACTTTCCTTGCCACTTGCACAAGTTTGCTCCTTAGTCGTTTAATTATTTTACGACTCGTTACCGTTCATTCTTGTTGATCGATTGAAGGAATACATCTGTGGTTCTATTGTTAGGGGTTTCTCTAAAGCCCTATTAGTAATCTTTATTCCTCTATTCATTCTTTTTATCATCCTTGGATCTTTCATCCTTTATTCTTTAATACCTTTTACTCAATTCCGACGGCTTTTCGAAATCCGACGGCTTTTACATACACTTATATTCATTACCGAACACTAATACGGACTCAGAATTTCCATAAAAGAAGTCCTATATAGTGTGGTCTGATTATAATTTTCAATCAGCAAAAGTTACTATTTATCAGGATTTTGAATAGTTACAAAAAGTGGGGTTATTACAAATATCCTATGGCCTTTGCTTTATTAAAGTGATTATGTCATCTCCATGACATCACTTTTAAGCCAAATGTCAAACACTTTTAAGCCAAATGTCAAACTTCTATGGTTTGATGATGCTTACTTGATCTAACCACTTAGTTAGATTGCTAATTACTTGGTTCATCCTTTAACTAGCTTGGTTACTTTCCTTGCCACTTGCACAAGTTTGCTCCTTAGTCGTTTAATTATTTTACGACTCGTTATCGCTCATTCTTGTTGATCGATTGAAGGAATACATCTGTGGTTCTATTGTTAGGGGTTTCTCTAAAGTCCTATTAGTAATCTTTATTCCTCTATTCATTCTTTTTATCATCCTTGGATCTTTCATCCTTTATTCTTTAATACCTTATACTCAATTCCGACGGCTTTTCGAAATCCGACGGCTTTTAGATACACTTATATTCATTACTGAACACTTAGACGGACTCAGAATTTCCATAAAAGAAGTCCTATATAGTGTGGTCTGATTATAATTTTCAATCAGCAAAAGTTACTATTCATCAGGGTTTTGAATAGTTACAAAAATTGGGGTTATTACAGTAACGTTTTTCGGGCCTATTGTAATAGCAATTAGGCATTAGAATAGCCCACTTATGACGTAGTGTCATATCTCTATTTAATCATTTAAAAACTATTAATAAATCACAAAATTTCAAATCATGGTCATAAAATTAAGCATCTATTCGAATCAAACAAGAAAATTAAATCAAGAGGACTAAAATTCAATTTAAAATTTAGCATGCAATCATTTCTCAAAATTTCAAGTAATTATATTATATAATTCTCAAATAACATCAAGATCACTAATCAATCACTAATTAACATGTATCTTTTAAGAATAATTAAAAGTAACTAAGCAAAATATGAGTAAAGCTAGCATGCATCATCATCTCTCTACTTTAACAATTAATCATCCCAAGAATTCAAGTCATGGCCATCAAATTAAGTTTCTAGCCGAATTAAACAAGAAAATCAAACCAAGAGAGCAAAAATTTCATTTATCACTAACATGCATCCATCTCTTAAAATTTTAAATAATCGTATCATGCTTTTACTAACTAAATGTCAAAGGTACACTTGACTAATGATAAAAACATAGCTTAAATCAAAGAATTGAGTTAATTAAGTGTAACCATAGATCAAACTAGAAATTTATCAAATAATTGACCGCACTTCAAAACACATACATGCATCAAGATTTTACTACTTAACAAATCATTACACACAACATTCATCAACGAAAAGTCACAAAAACCACACCACCGGCTCCCCGGAGGTCACGGCCGGTTGTAGCTTCCACCACCGAGCGGCCTAATGGTCCAACTCGAGGTGTCTAGCTCCCATATACTCCTTTTTCTTCATCCTTATTCATCCATAAAACATTATTTTTAAGCAAAAACATCAAAGCCTTAATTACACAACAAAACCCTTTTTTTTCACAACTTGCATGCAAGGTAAATGATAGGTGAAGATGTGTAGAGAAAAAGATTTTATAAAGATTTATGGAATTAGTTTCAAAAACAAAGAGAATTTGGGTATTGCACGAAAGAGAGAGAAAATAGGTTTTTAGAGAGAGAGATGAGAGGGCTTGGTGAAGAAGAAGGAAAGAAATGGGAAGAGGGAGCTGCTGGGAAGCTTTTAAAAGAATAGCCAAGAGCAGATTGGTAATTTCCTAATTACCATTTAGTTTTAAAAACTAGTTTTTATAGGCTGAAACGTTTTTGTAAAATGCATAACGGGTCCAAAACAGTGGAGAATAATTAAAAAAAATATTTTTAAAATAAAGAGGATGAAATTAGCTTTCGGGACATATTTTTAAAATAATTTTTGAGCAAGTAGATTATTTTATATGATTTTACAAGATAAGCAGTCGGTAAATGCAAAAATGCTTGTAAATTCGATTTAAATTATAAAACTGCCAAAATAAATTATGGAAATATTTTTATAAAGCATATAATAACTTTCTAGAGGCTATAGAAAAAGAATTATAATTAAAAGACATTTCCATGAATTTACATGAATATTTAAAATTTAATAAAGCACTATATTCACATAAAAATGCACATTAAAATACGTAATTCTATTTGCAATTATTTCTACCACATATGTAACACACGTAGACACATTTCGACACGTAGCACACAAGCTTATACTAGAAGCTTCAATTTCACATATTTCTCAAATAGATCCTTTTATCGATCCTTCACATATCATAGGTCACATAGGACTCATCAAACTGGAACAAGTATAATCATATACTCATTCTCTAATTCACATAAACTTATAGAACCAAAAATTTTCAGAATAGTTATAAAATTTCACATATATTCATATAATATTCATAATACAGTACGCAAAATTCCCGGATGTTACATCCTCCCCCCCTTAAAGGATTTTGTCCCGAGAATCAAGCCTAAGTAAAAAGATGAGGATACTTTTCAAACATTTCCCTTTCAAGTTCCCAAGTGGATTCCTCAACCAAGGGATTTCTCCACAAGACTTAAATTAGAGACACTAACTTATTTCTAAGTACTTTCTCTCGTCGGTCTAATATCTTAACCGGCTGCACTACAAAAGACATATATGCCTGAATCTCTAAGGGTTCACACTCTATCACATAACTTGAACCAGGATTATAATTCCTAAGCATCGAAACATGAAAGACATTATGAACATGCTCCAACTGCGGCGGCAAGGCTAACTCATAAGCAACTTTTCCCACTCGATTCAAAACTTCAAAAGGTCCTATATATCTCGGACTCAGCTTTCCTATCTTTCCAAATCTTGACAATCCTTTCCAAGGCTATACTTTCAGAAGCAGTGCTTCTCCAGGTTCAAACTCTTTATCTTTTCGGTGCGGGTCCGCATACTTCCTTTGTCGACCCTTATCGGTGACTAACCTTTTTCGAATCAAATTCGACTTTCTCTTTTGTCTGTTAGACCAACTCTGGGCCTAAAATCTTACGCTCACCTACTTTATTCCAATTACAGGCGATCTACACTTTCTTCCATACAAAGCTTCATAAGGGGGCATACCAATGCTCTCGTGATAACTATATTGTTGTAAGCAAACTCAACCAACGGTAAATGCTCATCCCAATTTCCTTTAAAATTCAAGTCACAAACTCTTAACATATTCTCTATAGTCTGAATTGTCCTTTAGCTTTGGCCATCTGTCTGCGGATGATACGCGGTACTCATTTTCAACTTAGTTCCTAAATGCTCTTGAAACTTTCTCCAAAATCTTGAATTAAAACGAGGGTCTCTATCTAACACAATGTGTAATATCCCGTTATTTTAGAATTTATGATAATTATTGGAATATTTTATGTGAGTTTTTAAATTTGGAGGGAATAAAATTATGGATATTTTATTCTTGCGTAATGTTTCTTGTTTTTAAAATGCTCAATGTGCTAATTTTTAGATCAGTATTGATCCAAGTCGGTATTGTGAAAATATTAAATTACTTTTATTTTATTTTCAAAATCTTATTAAAAGCCGATCATTTTATCAATATCGGTAAATTGAGTTCGTTTTAAAATGTTAGAGATCGAGATGATATTTTATCCCCGTCAAAATTTTATTTATTAAAAATATAAAAATATTCTATGTGGAACTTGCAATATTTATGATCATTTAATTATGTGTTAAATACAATATTATGTGTTAATTTAATTTAAAATGTTTCTTGTTCAAAAATATTATGTAATAGATTTTATCTGTGGTCCCGTAAGGGCGAGGAAAATTTTCGAATAATTGTTACGTGTTAAAAATGCATTTATATGAAACTTTATGCCTGTTGGTGTCGTATTGATAGTATATGTTCAGTGGTACGTATTTTATCTCGTCTTGCGAGAGGTTGAATATTTTACAATTACTTTCAGGGTTTAGATCGTAAAATTATAACAACTGACCAGAAATATTTAATTACGGGGAAATAATATTTTCAATTAAATATAAAATTTACATCAAAATTCCCCAAAATTACGTACATTCCAAAAATGTAACAATAACGAGCCGACAAACCATTTTAAATTTTATAAAAATAAATGTATGTTTTAAGCAGGGTTTGACGTCCCGGTAAGGGTCTGGTCCAATAACTTTTAATAAACCGAAAATATTTTTCTAAATTAGAAATAAAACCTGAAAATAATTATAAAATATTCAACCTCTCGCAAGACGAGACAAAACACGTACCACTTAACATATACTATCAAAACGACACTAACATACGTAAAGTTTCGTATAAATGCATTTTTAACACGTAGCAAATATTCAAAAATTTTCCCCGTCCTTACGGGACCACAGATAAAATCTATCACATAATATTTTTGAAGTAGAAACATTTTTAAATTAAATTTACACATAACATTGTATTTAACACATAATAAAATGATCATAAATATTGCAAGTTCCACATAGAATATTTTTATATTTTCAATAAATAAAATTTTAACGGGGATAAAATATCATCTCGATCTCTAACATTTTAAAATGAACTCAATTTACCGATATTGATAAAATGATTGGCTTTTAATTAGATTTTGAAAATAAAATAAAAGTAATTTTATTTTTTCACAATACCGACTTGGATCGATACTGAACTAAAAATTAGCACATTGAGCATTTTAAAAACAAGAAATATTACGCACGAATAAAATATCCATAATTTTATTCCTTCCAAATTTAAAAACTCACATAAAACATTCAAATAATTATCATAAATTCTAAAATTACGGGATATTACAATCTACCCCCTTATAAGGATTCCGTCCTCAGAATCAGCCGAAGAAGACACTAAGGCTCTTCTTGGAAACTTTCCAAATTCCAATAACGTCAATCGCAATACAACTTTTTAATCTTTAATACTCATTCTTATCTAACACAATTATCCTTAGAGCTTTTCGCTGCACTGATGTTTCTTCCTTATAAACTTGACCAACTTCTCTATAAAATAACTTCATTGTAGCTTGGTTGGCATACCTTCAAATATTTTAGAAGTGATAAAAATCATTGAATTCTGAAGAAAAAGGGGATACCATGTGGTAACAGGTGTCCCACAATTGTAGTTATCAAAATATGAATTTGTGAGCAAACATTCTGGGAATAAAAGTATAACTGAGAGATCAATATGATCAAAAGAACCCGACGTTGTGTGCCTTAGCGTAGACATTTTCAATAAAGGTGATCAACCTTTATCATAAAACACAACACACCAGTGATGGCATCCCATCTAACTTCTATCACACAAACAGAGAGTCCTGGCGGCCCCAATGAATAGGGTTGTTCGTCTCAGTTGGAGTAGAAAATATGAAAGAAAATAAAAATCAGATGAATGATCAACGTTTTCCAAAAAATGATTTTTTTTCAGAGCGGCCGCGCCCCTGTCTGGAAAAAAAAATATATGAGCTATTTACAATTCTATTTCGAATAGAAAACCATTCCAAGTCGAAATTAGCTGGATAAATAACCCTAATCACAGCTGGTA
>PHNY01053114.1:302-11696 GCA_003724115.2 Anethum foeniculum
AAATCCACTTATATAAAATCCACTTATCACTCTTACGCCTCCAATCTATAGGAATCCTTAAAGAAAACCATTTTAGAAGGAGTTCCTATATTAGTTATCAAAACCAGTTTTCATTTTTAAAACATTACCAAATTATTTGAGATGAAATAAGACTTCGTGGAAGTCTGAAATCATATTTGCTTTCATTTTTAGAACATTCAGTGGTCATAAGTTCAAAGGAATAGGTACTAAGTAAATGGGATCGTAATAAGGGATCAAGTATAGGTGCTAAGCATTATCAACAGTATAGGGTTAAGCAAAAGAAATTACAAGGGAAATCATAAAGGTTATAATCATGATAAAGGCTTTAAGTAAAGGGAGTTGCAATAAGGTTTGAACAATGGTGTTAACAATAACAAAGGCTTAATTCAAAGGAAATCATAAGATTCCAGGCATAAGGGTCAACAATAGCAAAGGTTTAAGTCAAAAGAAACACAATAGGGTTGAAGCATAGGTATTATCAGTTTCCATTGTAACAATATGAACATGGTAATGGTTCCATTTTCAATTCAAAGGAAATTAGCTTTTTGCTCACAGTTTTAAAATAATTTTTGAGCGAGTAGATTATTTTATATGAGTTTTACAAGATAAGCGGTCGGTAAATGCAAAAAGGTTTGTAAATTTGATTTAAAATATAAAACTGCCAAAATAAAATTTTAAAATATTTCTAAAAGAAGAATTATAATTAAAAGACATTTCCATGCATTTACATGAATATTTAAATTATAATAAAGCACTATATTCACATAAAAATGCAATTAAAAACAATTATTTCTAATTGCAATTAATTCTACCATATACGTAACACACGTAAGCACATTTAGCACGTATCACACAAGCTTATACTACAAGCTTCAATTTTCACATATTTATCATATTTCTATTTGACCATTTCCAAATAAATCAAAGCTTTTCCAACACGTTATCCGTAACTTTAAACAGATCCACATATCAATCCAAAACATATCATAAGTCACATAAGAATCATCAAACTGGAACAAGTATGATCATATACTCATTCTTTAATTCACATAAACTTATATAATAAAATTTTTTCAGAAAAGCCTCAAAATTTCACATTTATTCATATAATATTCATAATACAATACGCGAAATTCCCGGATGTTACATCCTCCCCCCCCCCCTAAAGGATTCTGTCCCAGAATCAAGCCTAAGTAAAAAGATGGGTTACTTTTCAAGCATTTCACTTTCAAGTTCCGAAGAGGATTCCTCAACTAAGGGATTCCTCCACAAAACTCTAACTAGAGACACTGACTTATTTCTAAGTACTTTCGCTTGTCGGTCTAATATCTGAATCGGTTGCTCTACAAAAGACATATCTGCCTCGATCTCTAACTGTTCATATTCTATCACATGCCTCGAATCAGGATTATACTTCCTAAGCATCGAAACATGAAAGACATTATGAACATGCTGCAACTGCGGCGGCCGAGCTAACTCGTAAGAAACTTTTCCAACTCGATTCAAAATCTCAAAAGGTCCTATATAACGCGGACTCAACTTTCCTTTCTTTCCAAATCTTGACAATCCTTTTCGGTGCGGATCTGCGTACTTCCTTTGACGATCCTGGGCGGCGACTAACCTTTTTTCTAATCAAATTGACTTTCTCTTTCGTCTGCTGGACCAACTCTAGGCCTAAAATCTTACGCTCACCAACTTCATTCCAATTTACAGGCGATCTACACTTTCTTCCATACAAAGCTTCATACGAGGGCATACCGATACTCTCGTGATAACTATTATTATAAGCAAACTCGACCTACTGTAAATGCTCATTCCAATTTCCTTTGAAATCCAAGGCACAAACTCTTCACATATCCTCAATAGTCTGAATTTTTCTTTCACTTTGACCGTCTGTCTGCGGATGATACGTGGTACTCATCTTTAACTTAGTTCCCAAATGCTTTTGAAACGTTCTCCAAAATCTTGAATTAAAACCAGGGTCTCTATCCGATACGATGGATACTGGAACTCTATGACGCATGACTATCTCTTTCAGATACATATGAACCAACTTATCCACGGAATATCTTTCATTGATTGGAAGAAGATGAGCTGCCTTCGTCAATCTATCAATAATACCCATATAGCATCATGATTGGCCTTTGTCCTGGGCAATCCAACTACAAAATCCATAGCAAGATGTTCTCATTTCCATTCAGGGATATCCAAAGGTTGAATTAAACCACTCGGTCTTTGGTTTTCTGCATTCACTGTTTGACCTATATAACACTTGCTCACCCATTCCGCAATATCTCTTTTCATGTTAGGCCACCAAAAATTCTTTTTTAAATCCTTGTACATCTTCGTACTTCCAGGGTGAATAGAATATCTTGAACTATGAGCCTCATGCAAAATCTCATCCTTCAGCTCTTTAACATTTGGAATCCAAATACGAGAAGCAAATTTCAAAATACCTTTATTATCCTTTCGACTCTGGATTTCTTCTCCTGATAAACTATTCATTTCATTCATCATTACCTGCTCTTGACATCTCTTTATCTTTTCCATCAACTTAGGCTACAAGGTGATTATGTACATCACTTCTTTCTTCAATTCTAGGACAATCACCTTTATTTCCAACTTGTCAAATTCTTTTATCAATTCTTCCATAGTAGTCAACCAATTTAATCTTTCTTTTCTACTTAAGGCATCTGCCAAAACATTCGCTTTTCTTGGATGATAGTTGATTGTACAATCATAGTCCTTTATCAACTCCAACCATCTCCTTTGTCTCATATTAAGCTCTTTCTGAGTGAAGATATACTTCAAACTCTTGTGATCCGTATAAATCTCACGCTTTTCTCCGTACAAATAATGCCTCCAAATCTTAAGCGAAAATACAATAGCTGCCAATTCCAAGTCATGAGTAGGATATCTTTGTTCATGGGGCTTCAATTGTCTTCAGGCATACGCAATAACCTTTCCATGTTGAATCATAACACAACCTAATCCTTTATGAGATGCATCACTAAAGATTACAAAATTACCTCCATCATCTGGTAAAACTATCACTAGTGATGACACCAATCTTTTCTTCAACTCTTGAAAACTTTCTTCACACTTGTCATTCCATACAAACTTCTCATTCTTCTTTGTCAACTTAGTCAAGGGAGTGGCTATCTTGGAAAAATCTTTAACAAACCTTCTATAATATCCGGCCAGTCTGAGAAAACTTCTAACTTCAGTTGGGGTTCTTGGCCTTTCCCAATTCAACACAGCTTCAATCATAGCAGGGTCCACTTTAATCCCTTCTTTACTAATCACATGTCCAAGAAAATGGACTTCCTTCAACCAAAACTCACACTTTGAGAACTTTGCGTATAATTTCTCTTTTCTTAAGATTCCTAAAGCAGTTCTCAAGTGTTCTGCATGATCTTCTTCTGTCTTTGAGTAAATTACGATGTCATCAATAAATACAATCACAAACTTATCCAAGTACTTCTTGAAAACTCTATTCATAAGATCCATGAATACTGCAGGAGCAATAGTCAATCTAAAAGGCATTACTAGAAATTCATAATGCCCATACCTCGTCCTGAGCGCTATCTTTGGAACATCTTCTGGCTTAATCTTAAGAAGATGATATCCAGATCTTAAGTCAATCTTTAAAAAACAACTTGCTCCTTTCAATTGATCAAACAAATCATCTATCCTCGGTAACGGGTACTTATTCTTAATCGTCAACTTGTTAAGTTCTCGATAATCTATGCACAATCTCATACTTCCATCTTTTTTCTTTACATATAGAACTGGTGCACACCCCATGGTGACACACTTGGCCTTATAACTCCTTTTTCCAAAAATTCTTACAATTAAGTAACTAACTCTTTCATTTCCACTGGGCCATTCTATATGGTGCATTTGACACTAGTTCCGTTCCCAGAGCTTAATCAATCGAAAACTCAATTTCTCTATCTGGCGGTAATCCTGGAAATTCTTCTGGAAAGACGTCGGGAAACTCATTAACCACTAGAATGTCTTCAATCTTAGGGGTTTCCTTACTCGTATCTACCACATGAGCCAAATAAGCTTCGCATCCTTGTCTTAACATTTTCTTAACTTGCATAATCGACAAAAACTGCTTTTCTTGTCTCTTTCCTCTAAATATAACTTCATCTCCATTTGGCGCTTTATGCTTCACTTTCTTATTCTTACACTCAATCTGAGCATCGAAATCCGTCAACCAATCCATTCCTAAAATAATATCAAATTCTCCAAACTCAAAAGGTATCAAGTTTGTGAAGAACTGATGACTCTCTATTTCAACAACACAATTAGGACAAACCTGGCTAACAGGAACTCTATCCTGATTAGCTACTTCTATAACCATGGCTTGATCTAAGGGAAGAATTTCACATTGCAACTTATCAACAAATTTCTTAGAAATAAAAGACTTGGTAGCTCCAGAATTTATTAACACTTTAGCTTTCACTGAATTCACAGGGAGTGTACTTGTTATGACATTAACATCTTGTATAGCATCCTTCATAGACATGCTGAATGTCCTAGCTTTAGATTGGACTTGAGAAGTCTGGGGTGGAGGTGGAGGTGGAGCAGTTAATCTTAAAACAGTGGCCGTCTGAACTGGCTCCTTACAATTCCTTGAAAAGTGTCTTTCCCACACTTATAGCAAGCAATACTAGGCTTTCCTATCACATTTCCACTACAGCACTCAGTAGTATAATGACCTTTCTTATTGCACTTGAGACAGGTCACATTTAGCTTACGACACTCACCCGGGTGCTTCTTTCCACAAGTCTTGCATTCCGAAAAAGGAGGCTTAATCATTTTCTGAGGTTGGTTTGCCAACTCGGATCAACTGGGATCTGTTACCACTTCCTTGCCTCTGAAATCCTTTATTCTTTCCAAACTAACCTTCTTTCTTCTTCTTGAACTTGCTTCTATAACTTCCTTGACCACTTTCACTATCAGAACTTCCAAACTTCCTCTTTTTCTTCTTTGTTTACTTCTTAGTCATCTCATTTTCACTTTTCGTCAATAGAGCTTTCTGCACTACAACGACATTAGTCTTTAACTCAAATAAGGCCACACGACTACGAATCCATGACTTCAATCCTTGCTGAAATCTCTTGGCCTTCTTCAAATCAGTATCCATATAAGCAGGAGCAAACCTAGACAACTCATCAAACTTAGCTTCATATTCAGTCACAGACATATCTTCTTGCTTCAACTCCAGAAATCTAATTTCCATTTGATCTTGTAAACATTCCGGAACATACTTTGCTAGGAACAACTATGTAAATCTCTGCCAGGGAACCATACCATCACCTTCTACAGTCTTGGCTGTATCCCACCAATAACTAGCTTCATCTTTCAAATAATAGGTCGCAAATTTCGTCTTTAAATCATCTCCTAATTTTTCCATAGAAACGGCTTTCTCCATACCACGCAACCAATTCCTAGCTGCCATCGGATCAACACGACCTTTAAACTCCGGGGGATTGGTAGCTTGAAACGCTTTAAAGGTTACCAGAGCTTGGTTTTGAAGCGGCTGCTGAACTTGGGGAAGTTGTTGAGCTAAAGCAGCTGTTTGTTGTTGCAGGTGTAGAAGAATTTGAGCCAAATTAGGATTAGCTGGATCCTGGCCCTCATCATTGGTGGTTCTTTGAGCAGGGGTACTCTTTTTCTTGGGCGGCATAGTTCTGATGAAAAGACAAGCACTTTATCAAATAACATAACCAAATACTTTGAATAATCGATATGCTTTTCATTCTTTTCAATTCCTTTCCCTTCATACCATTATTTTCCAAGGTTTCTAATGAACCTTACATTATTTCATAAATTGCATGTCATTTCAAGAACTATTTTCATGGTTACTGGTTAAACGAAAGGGAAACACAAAGGGTACCAAGTGAAACATAGGTATTAAGCAAAGGTATTATGGCAGAAAAATTAAATAGGGTACAAAACAGTTATACTAAACATGGCCAAACGAAACAATGGTATATGAAAAATAAATGGTACTGAGGAAAGGTTTAACAGTTCAATAATAGAACCGAGGTTGACAATCATATGGAAACAGTTATAACAGGGTAAACACATTAAAGTAAATGACAGTTTAAGGAAAGGAAATACATAAGATAGATAAGTCAAAGTTTTAAGGTACAATATCAAGGTCAGAAATGAAAAATACAACAACAATCCAACTGATGGTCAAAGGAAAGGGTAAACAAATGAAAATAACCCTCAACTACCACCAGTTGCTAAGCAACAACTACTAAAGAAACTGAAAGATAACGCGAGTAATCCTGCATCTAACCAAACTACTCAAGCCACACAGGCGCTGAAAAGAACAACTCTAAACGGGCTCTAACAACACTCCCGTAATCTCATAACAGCTCTAAAGATCATCATTATGCTCACGAACTGATCTCAACTCAGACATAACCCAACTAACAACTCTGGTCACATAACGGGCCTCATCCAAAGCACTAGAAGCCAAAGGTCTATCCTGAAGGCGCTTACGGACTGACTCCTCAATAGCACTAACATGAGCATCCCACTCAGCCTCAACCATATCAACTCTACGTGAAGTCTCACGGGTCATCCTATCCAAACGAGACCTATACTCAGCATTCTGAACCAACAACCTATCCCTCTCCTGAACCAAATCCTCGAAATCACCAACAGCAATAGGAGCATTATATGAGCCTACCGGATCTGAAGTCTCAACAGAATCTGACATATCAGAAGGTGGGGTATCCTCAGTGTCAGAATCAGGCTCAACTCTAGGAGTAACAGGGGAATCAGGCTGAGAATCAGGGTCCATGTCAACATCAACAGCATTTGTAGCCTCCTCATCAGAGTCAAACTCCGCATCAGACTCCATAGGAGAAGTGTCAGAAGGAGAATCAGAAGAAGTATCAGGGGATGGGGGAAGAGCTGGAGTCCTGTCTGAATCATCGTCACTGCCGGTATCCGGCATCTGCAATAATATATATATACAAGGCAAAACATAGTAGGTTATCTTAGATCTAACGCCATTCTAACTTAGAGATCTAAAGGTCAAATCTATAACCCAAAACCCAAATCAAACTCTATGTGAGTTTGATAACTTAACTCTACTTTTTAACAACTATCAATCTATAACCTTATAACCTAACCTAACTTATTTCAGTGACCAAAACTTGTAGCTCTGATACCAAACTGTGACACCCTCCCAATCAGGGGCCTAGATTGGGGAGTCAACAACCACTAAGAAACATATAACTTAAGAATAATAATTAAAAGCATACAGACCTAGCCCCTTACACTACAGGACCTTTAACAGGTAATGGTATGAAACAAGATCTAACAACAACAAAAAGAATATTATTACAACCTTTTTACGAACATAAACTTCGATGAGAAGTTAAACATAATCTTTCAAAAGATTACAACCACTAATCAACATCCTTTCCCAAAAGCTATCATCTAGCTACCCAGATTTCCTACCTGAGGGATAGCAAATACAACTATCTGATAAGGTCCAGGATATACAGACTTCCTAGCGGTCTTCTTAAATCTCACCATCTTCCAGCTTAACTGAAAGGGGTTAGATAACAAAAGAAAGAGTGAGCCAATAGCTCAGCAAGCAACTTTATCAACAACAGTTAAGCTATGATGGTTTATCAATGGATATCAAAGATCCTGGACAAAAGATCAATATAATTTCCAAGTCTGGATAATAATAAGAACTTTGTTCAAAGTTTATCAATAATCAAGCTTTTCATTATTAAAGCTATGGAAAATCTTAGATCAACAACTATTAACAGTTTTTCCAAAGTTGCATTTCCAAAACAATTATAAAGCATTTTTCAAATAAAAATATTATCTTGATTGGAGTTTTTATATGACGCTCAGACAATACGGGTGATCAGCCACGTAATGTCCCCATACCGGACACAAGGTCCCTCTGGACTTTCATTTATGGGATCCCTAGATTAGTCTCATTACTAGTCAACTAGACTTATTGTCATTGCTAGTATAATTAACTTTAACCAAAACAAAAGGTGCTGGACCGGTGTCACTCGGCCTCTTACGCCTCCAATCTATAGGAATCCTTAAAGAAAATCATTTTAGAAGGAGTTCCTATATTAGTTATCAAAACCAGTTTTCATTTTTAAAACCTTACCAAATCATTTGAGATGAATTAAGACTTCTTGGAAGTCTGAAATCATATTTGCTTTCATTTTTAGAACATTCAGTGATCATAAGTTCAAAGAAATAGGTACTAAGAAAATGGGATCGCAATAAGGGATCAAGTATAGGTGCTAAGCATTATCAACAATATAGGGTTAAGCAAAAGAAATTACAAGGGAAATCATAAAGGTTATAATCATGATAAAGGCATTAAGTAAAGGGAGTTGCAATAAGGTTTGAACAATGGTGTTAAAAATAACAAAGGCCTAATTCAAAGGAAATCATAAGGTTCTAAGCATAAGGATCAACAATAGCAAAGGTTTAAGTCAAAAGAAACACAATAGGGTTGAATCATAGGTATTATCAGTTTCCAATGTAACAATATGAACAGGGTAATGGTTCCATTTTCAATTCAATTCAATGATCATTCATTAACAGTATGACTGGAATAGGCTATCATAAAGAAACATGCTCTTTAAAGAATATCACATGACTGAAAGTAGGTAACTAGGAATAAAAGATAGGGTTCACGAATCGTCACTTGACTTACAAAGCTTTCCTGCCTAGCAACCTACTTTACTGGATCTCAAGCTTAGCATTTCCTTTTCCTACGGAAGCGTCCTCACTCTTCGAATCTACACGAGTAAAGACACTACTTCAGAAATAATCCTAATATTCCTCGACGTTCACCTTGAACATCTAACTTTAAACTACCCTTTTCGATTCCCACGATATATTTTATAAGTACTATCATACACATAGTACTATTCATGTAACACATATCACAGATAATAGTAACTATTTGATCTTTGACTTAAAGTTTGAAAACGTATTTGAAAGACATTTCGTTTTCTGAAAACAGGCTTATCGAAATAAACTTTCTTTGGTAAAATATTTCAACAATTAGAAAACAGAGGTTTGAGACTAAAAAGTCATTTGAAATCATTTCTATAGTCTTACTTTATTAGTTCAAGTCAAGTCAAGTGAAGTCAAACGGCCATTGACCATTTGATCGCTTAACTTTAACTTCCACTATCGTTACAAAACTATCTTTTAAACTTGAGTAAAACATTTTAAGAAAACAAGCTTTCGAAGATCGCTTAGTAACTAACCACATATGAATACAAGTTAGTGCTAGCCAAACTATGTTAGAACCATAAAGAATCCTAACAAAATTTTAGCAGTGTCTCACTTGCATTTTGACCTACTAGTCGATTTTAAATCGACACTAAAACCAATCACAATCATTCAAAACATACTCATACTAAATCCAATTGTCAGTACTAAACATATAATCATCTCATATAGCTCCACTTAATCAACAAAACATAGTATCATCACTTATGACCTACTAAAGGTCAAACTTAAAGTCAAACAATTAACTTAGCACTTTGGTCGTAAAAACATACATAAGGATATATTATCATACTCAAGTCCTTAGACAATCTTAATTCACATATTCACATTCAATACTATGTCTAATTTAAAATCTAACATATTATGACATACTAGTCAAACGTATGTCAAATAAAGTCAATCGAATCAAACACGTATCCAAGTTGACTTACTAATCACCAAAGTAGCTCACCATTTCATATCATTTAGACAAGACATCAAATCACACTACATTACTAACTAAGATCAACATTAACCATTAATTAACTTTACACTTCACAAAAATCAATTTTTTCACTTTTTATCTCAAAAATTCGAACCTAAGGTGGTTCCAAAACTAATTCAAAAATTAACATTACTCTTTTCAACACCATATAAACCTTTTAACAACTTAACCAATATCAAAACATATCCCTTTTTATTTTTTTAATCTTTTATTTCGAATTAAATAGCAAAGATCACACTAAATTATAATTCAATCAAAAACTAAGTTTTCTCAACTCCAATTACTCTTATAAGCGTATCATGATCACTATTAACTAACACTAATCATTACATGCATTACGAAGTTAACCAAGCTATTCCCATTTGTAATTAACAAAAAAAAATTTGAACTTAATCATGTGATAAATCAAATTCTAAAATCAAAAGAGTAGCATGCATGACCCTATACTTGTATCACAACATTACTAGCCAACTTTCGTCAAATTTTTAAATCAAATAATCCTTATTGGACATGATTTAACAAGAACCAAATAGAATTCATGTAACTCAAGTCAAGGCGCCATAAAACTTGTAAAGTTTCAAATTATATCAAGTAATTATCAAATATCATAGAAAAATTTTGATTAACATTTATCAAGTCACTATTATATGATTAAAAATCAAATCAAGATCAAGCAATCATCATCCCATTCAAATTAGTAGCAAAAATCGAACTAATCATGCAAATTTCCAACTTATAAATCAAGACAATTAACATGCATTTACATATCATCAATCCAAGTCAAGTTTTACTTGCAATCTTCTACGAAATAACATTTAAACACATAATTTAAACCTCCCCTTCAAATTTAAAGGGTAATTCGAACTAAACAATACACCAAGCCTCAAAATTATCTAAATTACTAACATGCATCCTTCCCTATCATTACTAACATTCCAAACTACTCAAATTATATCATAAACAATTACCAATACTAATTTAAACATGAACATGCTTAAGGGTTTCAAGAAAACTTTATTAACATAACATGCATCACTTATATCACTGCCAAATGAGCTTATAACAT
The DNA here is from genome assembly GCA_003724115.2 of Anethum foeniculum. Classification (NCBI taxonomy): domain Eukaryota; kingdom Viridiplantae; phylum Streptophyta; class Magnoliopsida; order Apiales; family Apiaceae; genus Anethum; species Anethum foeniculum. The sequence continues at coordinate 11,195 of PHNY01053114.1, forward strand.
CACAAAATCTTGTAAATAGACTTGTAGGCTCAATTTCATCATTGCCTAATCCCACCGGCTGACCAAGAGCTCACGGCCGGAGGTGGCAAACCCCGGAGGTGCCCAAAGTTTGGGTTTCCTTCCACGCAGCTCTACTTACTAATCAAAACACCATACTCATCAAGGTTTCATCATTAAATCAAGTTTTAGAAAATTTTGCATCAAACCCTCTCTAAACTATATGATGGGGAAAAAATTATAACCCTAAGGACATAATTAATGATGCATTAATTATGTCTGATTAGTAATAAATGACCCGAAGCCCAAAATAGATTAATTGGGCCTAATGGGCCGATACAGAATATCTAAGGCTGTAAACGGAAAGGAAATATATAATATAGCTGATGCTGCCCACACTATAGGATCAATTGGATCTGTAATCCTATTGATTATTCTAGTTCATAAGCCCGGTTAAGGTATGCAAGCCCAGTGGGCTATATAATTAACCAAAATTCGTGGTCAA
>PHNY01053114.1:11710-31464 GCA_003724115.2 Anethum foeniculum
TGTAAAGAGTATTCTATCAAGGATATGATTCCTAAAGATATTCATCAAAGAACTACACTTAATAAGGAGTCTAATTCCTTATAATGTAGGACTCCATAGTCCAATCAACTGTGAAGACTTGGTCACCAAGTCTCCCAAACCTAATCCAACTCATGGATTCATCACCTATAAAAGGGGCCTGACCCCTCAACCTAGAACTACATTTTTTGACTTGATCCTTAGCAAACAGCAAGGTACGTAGGCATCTTGTAAAGGCAGTTTTAAGTCACAAAATACAAGAGCAGTCATAAAAGCTCGAAGCTTACAACCTTAATTGCAGAAACGTTAGATTCAATCCATAACACTATATGAAAATTCGAACTATACATATAGTAGTTACACACACATACAATTCAAATATAAAACTGCCAAAATAAATTTTTAAAATATTTTTATAAAGTCTATAATAATTTTCTAGAAGTTTTAGAAAAAGAATTATAATTAAATGACATTTCCATGAATTTACATAAATATTTAAATGCTAATAAAGCACTATAATCACATAAAAATGCAATTAAAAGCAATTATTTCTAATTGCAATTAGTTCTACCATATACGTAACACACTTAGGCACATTTAGCACGTATCACACATGCTTATACTAGAAGCTTCAATTTTCACATATTTATCAAATTTCTATTTGACCATTTCTAAATAAATTAAAGCTTTTCCAATACGTTATCGCTAACTTTAAACGGATCCAGTTATCGATCCAAAACATATCATAAGTCACATAAGACTCATCAAACTGGAACAAGTATGATCATATACTCATTCTCTAATTCACATAAACTTATGAAATCAAAAAAATTCAGAAAAGCCACAAAAGTTCACATTTATTGCCTTGAAGATTTCTATGATTACAGCTGCGCAATTAATTAACTTTGCTGTAATTGAGCCACATAATTAATTTGTGAAAAGTATACACAGAAGGAAGCATAAGCATTCACTTCTGTAATCATCTTCTTCAGCTTCTAACAGCATAATTACGAGAGCTCCATTGAGGGTTTTATTTATTTTCAAAGCTTGTAATTGTAAAGTTATGTTGTCGAATTTATTGTAGCTAATCAATACTGATTAGAGTGTAGTAAACTCAAGGTTTATATTAACAAAACAATATATACCTCGAACTTGTTTGTGTTTAATTCAATTACGTACCTTGATAAAAAACTTGATTTAAAATTGAATTATTTGATAGTATTGTATTCAACGGCCCCTTCTACGATACTTTGGGACCTAACAATTGGTATAAGAGTTTATTGGATGACATACAAATCAAGATCGTTATGATTTAGACCAAACAAACAAGTTATTGAAAAATTTCTTGAAATTTTTTAATTTTCAAAATTTTCAATTATTGAAAATTTTAAATCTTAAATAATTTTATTCCGCGAACAAGATGAGTGCCCAGAAGACCGGTAATATCAAAGCTTCACCATTTGATAGAGACAACTACAACCTATGGAAGAGAAAGATGACCCTGTTCATAAAAGCATCAAATCCATTATAACTGGGATATTGCACAATGGTCCATATGTACCAATGGATGTAGTTCTTGAATCAACTACAACCACAGAGTGTGAACCCCAAGATTGTCTACTCCCAAGGATCCCTCCATGTTCACTGAAACTGATAAGGAACTCATGAGATTGGATACAAGCCTTCAACTCACTATAGTGGAATCCACTGATACGGATGAGTCATTAAATTATGAGTTGTGGTAGTGCCAAAGAGATGTGGGATACAATTGAACTATTAATGGAAGGAATTGTTGAAGTGTAGGAGAATTGGTTGGATATTCTCACGTCTCAATACCAAGCATTCAAGTCACAGTCCGGAGAAAAGTTATCTTTCATTTTTGAAAGATATACGAAGCTATTGAGCGAGCTGAAACTATAGGGGAAGACTTATCCACTTCGAGAGACAAACAGAAAGTTCATGTTGACTCTAATATCCTACCTCGAACAAAAGAATACATCCATCAGGGAAAGACTTGAATTTTTTACTATGCCCCTAGATGTAATGTATGGAAAATTGAAGATGTACGAGTTAGAACAGGAACAGAAAGCTATAATCTATGGGTCTGGTTCTGTAGACAATAAGAACTCATCACTTACTAAAACCACTGCACTGGTTGCCCATGAACCTGAAACTTCTGAAACAAAGGTTACATCCCCTAAAGCTGGAAATGATCTGGTGATTGCAGAAATTATGATTGAAGAGTTAGCTGATGAGTCAATGGATTATATGGCTTCTAGATTCAAGCATGTTCGCTTCTGGAAAATCCCAATTATAAGACCAAGAGCTCAACATGGAAATATTCTAAGGGAAGTTAATTATTAGGGAATAGCTCCAGAGGGGGATAGAAGTCAAATTGAGTTGACCGGAGCAAAACAAGATGTTACAACTGCAATGAACTCGGGCATTTTGCAACTGATTGCAGGAAGCCTAAACAAGCAACAAGCGGAAGGATGCATATTAAAAGAAGGAAACTTATGAAGATCTGAGGAGACAGAATGAGAAGCTAAAATAAAAATTGAATGCATTATAGCCAAGCACAAGGGAAAAGCTTACATAGCTGAAGGAGAAAACTGGGATGACACTGATTCATATGAAGAAGAAGAATTTGAAGATCTTGCATTAATGGAAAATTCTTTAGAGGAATCACCACAATCATCTCAGGTTCCAATTCTAACTACTATTGACATGACCAATGATGAGTATAAAGATATTGTTCATGATCTTACTATAGAACTGTTTAACATACATGCAAGCATGATAGCATATGAAATGGAAAATGCTAAGTTAGTTCAAAAGGTCACTAAACTCGAATCTAAAAATGAAAAACTAAGCTTTCTTGTAGTTTTAATAGAGGATCTTAAATAGAAAGATGAATACTTAGAAAATAAGGTCAAGTGCAATGCTGAAATAGAAACTATCCTTAGGAATCAGTTTAAAGTTAAAAGCTTTTCATAATTCTACTGAGACGGCTAAGGAGATAATAAATAATCAAGAACTTAGCACTAAAGTGGCTATAGCTTTTGATTACTCTAAGAAGGATGGCAAAAAAAATTACTGGTATTTCTGAGACCCATGTGTTTGTTAAATAAAGTGTATTATATGTTGTCAAGGATGTCGAATCTCCTGTGTTCAATTTACCTGTTTCAAAACCCTTAGATGAACATAGTTTGCTGATTAAGGAAGAGTCGCTTGTTGAGGACTTGAAAAAGAAGAAAGTAGAGGAATCCCCTAAAACACCTAAGGCTTCAGTTGAAAATGAAAAATTGAAAACTAAACAAGTTAACAAGGTGGAGAAAAAAGTACTTGAACCAGTTAAGAAATTAGATAAAAGTGAAAACCCTAAGACTGATCAAAGTGCGAAGGTTAAGACTAATAAAACAGGAATAGGAAAGTAGGTGTTAATAAAAAGAATGATTTTACATCTTCCCCATCTTCATCTAGAAAATTGTGTAATAACTGTAATTCTCTTGGACATCTTACTCATACATGTACTAATATTAAAGTAGAATCTGTTGCATCTTCTAGTATGCCTGCCATGCCTAACATGCCTAGTTTTCATGAGCTCCGTGGTGTAATTGTATGTATGCCATGTGCTTTTCTTAACATGTCTGAATTTTTTAAATCATATCATGCAAATGCTTGTACTTGCACTAACACTAAGACAGGCATGAGTAATGAGCATATATAGGCGAAGACTGTAGTACCTTCTAAAATAGGAAGGATACACCGGACTTAAAGTCAAATGACACCCCTATCAAGACTAACACTGAGATGGAAACAGTAGATGTGAAAGTTAAGCATGTTAAGGTTGATTCAAATTTTGATCCTGTTAAAATCCCTAAACCTTCAGGACCCAAACATGTTTGGGTAGCAAAGTCTTCTTAATCAATTTGGGATTGCAGGGCAAGATACGAAGACAGAATATCATGTGGATTCTTGACAGTGGATGTTCAAGGAACATGACAGGAGAAAAGTCCATGCTCACAAATGTGGTTGAGAATGCTTGGCCGATAGTTACCTTTTGAGATGATAGCAAAGGATTTACTACGGGATGTGGTTGTTAAAATCTCTTGTGGAAGGATTAAAGCACAATCTTCTCAGTATTAGTTAATTTTGTGATAAGCGTTACAATGTTGATTTCAGAAAGAAAAGGTGTTTGATCTCAAACAGGAAAGTTGAGAAACTTGCTTTGTAGAGAGTGAGAAAAGGTAATCTGTTCGTAGCTGACTTGAGTTCTACTTGTGATAGAGAAGTGAAGTGTTTCTATAGCAAAGCTTCATCGGAACTAAGTTGGTGATGGAACAAGAAGCTTTCGCACTTGAATTTCAAGACAATGAACTCTTTAGTAAAGAGGGAGTTGGGGAGAGGACTACCACAGATCGAATACTGTCAAGAAGGACTCTAAGAAGCATGTGAAAAGGGAAAGTCAAAAAAAACATCACACAGAAGCAAGGAAATGACAAGTATCACTGAACCTCTTCAGTTAATCCACATGGATTTATTTGGTCCAGTAAATGTTCAGTCAGTATCAAGGAAAAGATATATTTATGTGATTTTCGACGACTACTCCAAGTACACGTGGATGTTTTTCTTACATTCAAAGGATGAAGCACCACAAGTTAACACTGATCACATAAAGAATATTGAGTTGGAAGTTGATTTTCCAGTGCATAAGATCAGATCAGACAAGGGAACTGAATTCAAAAATGCAATTCTAAACCACCTTTGCAATGAAGAAGGCATCTCAAGACAATATTCAGCACCAAAGACTCCACAACAAAATGGAGTGGTTATAAGGAAGAATCGTACTTTGGTTGAAGCTGCAAGAACTATGCTTAGTGAATCAAAACTTCCTACCTATTTCTAGGCTGAAGCAGTCAACATTTCTTGGTATACTCAGAATCGTACCCTGATTAACAAAGAACATGAAAAGACTCCATATGATATAACGGCTGACAAGAAACCATCACTGAAATACTCTCATGTGTTTGGAGCAAAATGCTTTGTACTTAAAGATGGAAAAGAGCATCTAGGAAAGTTTGATGCTAAAGCTGATGATGGCATTTTGAGTTGATCATTGATGATCCTGACACAGGAATGAGAATTAGAAAGGCCACACAGAATGAATGTCACTTCTCGGTGTTTCTTTCAAAAATGGAACCTAAGAAAGTAAATGAGGCACTTAAAGATCCAGATTGGGTTAAATCTATGCAAGAGGAACTCAATCAGTTTGATAGGCAAAAAGTTTAGAAGCTGGTACCTAGACCTAAAGGAAAATCTGTTATAGGCACTAAATGGGTATTAAGAAACAAAGTAGATGAAGATGGCATTGTAATGAGAAATAAGGCCAGAATGATTGCTAAAGGTTATTCTCATGAAGAGGGAATAGATTATATGAAATATATGCACAAATATCTAGACTTGAAGCCATTAGGATGTTTCTAGCATTTGCAGCACATTCAGATTTAAAAGTTTATCAAATAGATGTGAAAAGTGCATTCCTAAATGAAGAATTGGAAGAAGAAGTGTATATGGAAACAACCTCAAAGGTTTTGAAGATCTTAATCTGGTGGACTTTGTGTATCTTCTATTCAAAGCTCTCATACACATCTTGGAGATGCGTATTCACTGTCTATACTAACCGAATACGCATTTCCAACATGCGTATTCGGGATATTGTCGACAATGAATACACATGTTGTGAATGCGTATTATTTCCAAAAATTTTAAAAAATGAATACGCATAGCTGACATGCGTATACAGTGTGCATTTTGGGCGGACATTACCGCCTTTACACATTTTGGGCACTTGAAGCCTAAAAGTGATGTATTTTGGTTATTCTTTAGAAAAAGATTTATAGTTAAAGATGATTAAAAATATGGATCGACACAAATCAAATACAATAATCATTAATGAAATCAACAAAGAATTCAACTAATAAATGATAATAGTTAAATCTAATGATTAAATATGCTAATTAATGAGAGGCATGATTGGCTAATTATGAAGCAACAAAGTTTGTAAATAAAAGTAAATAAAAAATAAAAATAACAAAAAGGAAACTTATTACAGTAGTGACATAAAATATAGGGTAAGAAAAGTAAATGAGTTAGCTCGTAAAATAAACTTAGGCCACTTCTAAGGACCGAAAATGACAACCTAATTTAACATGAAATAAACAGTAAAAATGAATGCAGTGACCGGATAGTGAGCAAAATTAATCAAACAGATTTGAAAACTAGTAAATTATTTATATAACAATGAATTGAACCAGAACATCAAAGACAAGCTAACAGCGCATAAAAAAACAAGCTCGAAATGAAGAAGGCAAAAGAAGGCCCTGACACAAAACAACTTTGCACCTACATATGCTTTTAGCTGAAAAAGAGAATAATTCCTGAAAATGTAGATCTCGCCGGAAAATAAGAAGACATGAAAAAGTAAACTTAATTTTCAAGACCTAAATATTAACACTATCACAAGCTAGATTTAAGAATTCAAACTTAAAATTATAAGTAAATCTAGAAGGCTCCTTTCAAATAGTAAGTGTTGGTAGGATTACTACTAGATCTAGAATAAGAAAAGAGAGGCTACGACTAACACTAGGTTAAAGCTAATGTGTTGACCTTTAATTTCAAAGTTATTACTAATAATTGGTGGAAGAGTTATAAAAGAAGGTTGCGCCGAACGGTTGGGGTAACAACGATCCTTAAAAGAAACTGCCATTGTTAGTACGACATCAAAAATTTCTACGGGTTCGATTTTGATGACGAAGAACACTCAATTGGTCTCACTAACCTAGTAGAATTATCTATAATCCAAGTAGTACGTATTAACAGAAAAGTAAAAAAGTAGCAATAAGTGCAAAAAATTAAACACACACAGGAAAAAGTGAACAATCGAAAGAAAAATTCTAAGGGTTACCTAAAAAAATCTCGACCTGCTCTTGACAAGAAGATAATACTAAAATTTACACAACTAAAAGTTACCTTCATTGGCTAGGCAGGTGCAAGCATAGCCAAGAGGCTAATTACCTTTGTAGTCACCAATTCAAATGGTTAGGTAAGCTTTTTAATTTCAAAAACCTATAATCTTTTTCAAGATATACATACATATATTGATGTACATAGTTAAATTCTAGGAAGTATCCTTGTATTTAGGGAAAACAAATTCATTTGCCACACAACTATTGTTGTTTAATTATTTGCTTAACTTAAGAAAAGATTTCATATTCAGGTAATTTAACTTTTGAATTTTTCTCATTCAAGTCTCTCTATTAAAAACATTCTAACGGATGTTAAAATCTTACATATTTGGCAGGTACTTTTACACATACGGGAAAAAATGACAAAAATCCACATACGTTAAATACTAATTATTACGAAGTTTTAGATTTATACAGGGTCCTTAGGTTTTCAACTAGTCGAAGCAACCTTGTGTTCATGTTGAATTAAAATAGGGTGAGGGAAGATGAATGAACCTACCATTTGGGGATAGTGTAATGGGGATTCTAATGGAAAGGGACAGAATGTGGTGAGGACCAGTCAGCATATTCACCTTTAGGTGAAGAGTTTTCTGGTTTTGCAGTCTCTTAACTTGGTAGTACAGGACAATTATACACTATCGTTCCATTTCACGGCATAAAACACAATGAAAACAGTAACTAAAAACGAGAAAAATCAGAATTTTTGAAATCCAAACGCAAGATCCATGTGAGAAACATATATTTAATTCGAAGATCAAATGTTTAACTTTTGAAGCTTTACGAATTGGCTGACAAATGTAGATCCTAACTTTATTCGACGACCATGTGTCCATTCAGGACTCCAAATGTATCCACAAGAAAGCTTGAGCAGAGGAGGCCTGTTCTTCTTTTCTCTCACACACCTTTGCTACTTGGATTTGTGTTTTATCTAATAAAAACGTGACCCACTTTGTATATAGAGAGAAGACCAAAAACAGTCCTAACCATAATCCAAGTTAGAGTTTCATAAAATCTGAATTATATTTATTTAATAATTAAGTCTAACTGAATTATCAAATAATAACTGAATTTCATATTTAATAATATACAAATTCAAAATTCATTTATCCTATTAATTAAGTCCAACTTAATTAATAATAAATTATTAAAATTTCCTATTTAATTAAAATCTAAATTTAAATTAAATATTCTTCCAACCTTTCTTTGTGCGACCCCTTAGGTTATTATTACCTTGGAAATAATTTTAATATCTCCTATTAAAATCATAAATATTGAGTGACATCTAGTAATACATCATTGCTACCCAAGTAGTAATAATTATCGGTGATCGATCAAACTTTCCATGAATAATGTACAATGTAATATAATCTCTTTTATAACAAATTATAAATCAAACTCGAGGCATGTTATGTGTCATCCTCTTCATAGTATAATCCAAGTTTTCTTAATCAATATTACGCCATAAGTGGGTTATTGCAATCCTTTTTTAGAAGCGTTACAAGCATTTGTTACGAGCATTTCGTTGTACGACATGTAATGGCAGTACCTGGTATTACATTAGTTACTTTTTTATTTTTAAAAATATTAAAGTAAATATATTATCATAAAATTAGAATCAAAATTATATTCCGAATTATTCATGACTCTAGTTCTCCATTTTTATAAATAATAAGTTATTAATTGAAATGAAAAATTAAAAATTATACAGGTTTTACTAGGTGAAATGTTGGGCGGTACTTTCCCCCTTTTATAAAAAATTTTCCCTATACGAAAATTTTCATGCCTCAATATTGACCCCATTTTCTGAAGTCTCTTCCTCAAATCGTTTACTCACCTTCAACTCTCTCTCTCTCCCAACTAGCTCTCTCTTTCTCTATGCTCTATCAAAATACAGACGGACATAAAATCAAAAACACACACTCTATCAAACTTAGAACCCTAGTACTGTCGTGTAACATTGTCTTAATATCAAAACCCTAGATCAACCGGATTTTAATTAAACGTAACTCTAACTTTTACTTATGTGAAAAGTGATCGATTTATGTTAGGGAAACCAAAGTGTTGAGAAAGAATGAAGGTGAATATATTATCCCAACATTGTCTAGTTTGAGAACTCAACATAGAAAATGACTTCCAAATAACACTTTAGTCACTTGAATCATTCAAGTTGAAGATTTGGTATATACATGGATCAAGACAAATTACAGTGAAAAAATCCTTGACAAAGCACTTTCAGAAGTTCATTAATATGTTCAAGCAATCAGTAGAATATATGGTTAAGGGTATTCGAAAAAGTTTGTTTCAATATAGGTGAAGACCGGGATATTTTAGTGAATTTGCCAATAAAAAGCTCAGCTTAACAATGATTTTTAGAGTTTATAATACAAAGGCCTCAGAGCGAAACTAGTCGTCTGTGAACCAGACCATTGCATTAGGCGTCAGTGATCCATGAAGGGAAACTAAGCATTATCTTTCAAAATATTCTTAAGTGATCAAGTGATATGATTTGGATTTATCTATTCGGATGAATTGATAGTCAGTAACATCAAGGTTCCTCCATTCAATAAAGAAAAATATAATCTTTGGAAGAAAAATTGTTTATATTACATTAAAGCAGTAAATCATGATTACATAAAGATCTTAGAGAAAGGTCTATTTGTACCAAGGAAGGATATTTCTGTACCTATAGAAAAAGACAATAGAGTTCCTCAAGAGTTTATCCCAAAGGATCCGTCTGAATATACTGATAGGGAAAAGGAATTAATGTATTGGATATAAGTCTTTCTTTGATTTTATTTGAGTCGATGGATTCCAACATGAGCTACCGGATTAAAAACTGTGTCAGTGCTATAATAGAAGGGACTGGAGATGAGAATAGACTGAACATTCTGATATCTGAGTACAAAGAGTTTAGATCTCTTCCCGGTGAAAGCATCAATCAGTTGTTTGGAAGGTACAACCAACTTTTGAATTAGTTGAATATCCATGGAAAGAAATATTCACAGAAACAAATAAATCGAAATTTCATTCTTACTTAGCTCACTAAGTGAAAAATAGAGTTTCATCCAACAGAGAAGGACTGGATTTCAATTGGCATTGGATGAACTCTATGAAAAGTTGAAGACCCATGAAGTTGAGAAACAACAAGGAAATACAAATATGGGTCAGAGACAGTGGACAACAGGAACAAGACCATGCAACATTCAACATCTCTTATAGCAGAGGAATACAGAGTTCCTAAAGAAAAGACTGAAGGATCACGGACTATAGAAGGCTGTATGTGTGTAGCTAATCTAACTAAATAAAGAAGCTATACATGACCATGGTTATTATACTTTGAAAGAGCTTGAACAACTAAAAGACTCAACTATGTTTGAGTTAGCTTCTAAGTGTAGTCAACTTCAATTGAGAAGAAATTCCAAATATAATTTGGAGTCATCAAGTAGCAACAGTCAAGATCAGGAAGATAAAGAGTCTACAGAGTCAGTATCAAGTCAATGTTGCAAGGAACAGTTGGTTGAGAGAAGCACACATGAGTCGTGTGAAGGTGAAAAGAGACACTCTACAAGTGTAACAGGAGAGTCAACAAAAGCAGAAGAGGAGGAAGCTCATTTGAAAAAGAATGAAGATGGACACGAGAAGCATCTGGACGAAGCATTAGTTACTGGTGAAAAATAATTGGGTTGATACAAATGAATAGAAGGAGGAATGCAATGACCTTACATCTATGGAAATTTCTTTATCGCATGTACCTTCTAAGACCATTACTAATCTATTTTTGTATAAATGCAAATATTGTGAAAAAGATAGCCAAGTAGAATTGGTTCAACTTCATGCTAGCATGTCTATTATTAAATAAGAATTTAATAGAATAAAATCTGAGAATAAAATATTGAATGCTAACAAGAAAAAATAGAGATCATTACTGTCAACTTAGAAAATCTTAAGAAACAGAATAAGTATCTCTGGAACAAGGTCACAGCCAGTTTAATTTCAGATGTTGCCCTTAGGAATAAGATAGCTGAGTTAGAATCTGAACTGAAAGATCATGATAACTCTGCTAATATTGCTAAAGAAATTGTTGATAATCAAATTAGTGATTCCAAGATCGACATTGGACTCAATGATGAGAAACTTAATAATCTATTGTGCAAAGAAGCTTCTCGTGATTCTTTCAATGAAGATGTAGTGCTTGTTGAGGATTATGTCTCTACCGAGGAATAGTGAATTGTAAAGTCACCTAAGGAGTTCATATCCAGTGATGAATATGAAACTAACTTAGGTGATAGAGATGATCATAAAGTTAAAATTAAATCAAACACAATAAAAATGGGAAGTTATGTGTTAGTTATAAAAATGAAAATTCCATTAACTCTAAATCTCCCAGGAAGTTATACTTTAAGTAGTTCTGCTTCACATCTTGTATATACATGTAATAAGGGTAAAGTAGATAAAGCTAAAGTTCATAAAAAGCATAACATGCCAACCATGCCTAGTTCTGATTTATCATGTATTAAATCAAAATGTATGTCATGTGCTTTTAAAACTTTGTCTTCTTATCTGAACTTAATGCATTCTCTATCAATTACTTGCAAGCATAATGATAAGAACATCAGTAGAAAGCATGCTGACGCAAAGACTGTTAGTCCTCCTAAGGTTAGGAAGGAAACTCCTACCTTGAAGCCTAAAGGCATTCTTAAGGCTTCTAAAGAGAAGGAGTCATACAATGAGAAACAAAACCATGTCAAATTTGCAATTCATATTGTTCCAACTGTGAAATTCTCTAAGTCCCCTGGACCTAACATGGTTTGGGTACCAAAGAAAACTTGATCCACAATATAAACAGGGCAAGTAAAAGTGAAGCGAACTATGTGGATTACGAACAATGGATATTTGATACACAAGAGTTCGAGGATAGAGCACTGCTATTAGAAATGAGCAAGTAACCTAGCCCGTTAGTAACCTTTGGAGATGACAACAAAGGAATCAATACGGGATATAGCTTGAAATCAGGAATGTCATCTTTTTCACAATATTTTAATGCTTCTATTTCTTAAAGAATCCTGCATTTATTTGTTGTGTTTTGCTTTGATAATTTGGATTATGGAACTTGAAGCAATTCAACTTTATCATTTGCTCAATAAGTCAAATGGTTAAAGTATTAGTAGCATCACACTTCTGATAGTTTGTTTCAATAGTTAGTGATGAGATCAATAGCACCATAAAGATTTAGTATTTAAGTCATTAGTCAGAGGTGAGATTTTGAGTTTTCAAAATCATAAGTAGCACCATAAACTTCTGATATGTTTGTCAATAGTTAGTGGTGATATTTGCAGCACTATAAATTTTTGATAAATTTAGTAACATTTCATGTTAATATTTCTATCACTAGTTCATGGTGAGTTGTGTAGCACTATAGACTTGAATAAATATGTTAACAATTTTTGTTGATATGTTTATTACAAGATAGTGGTGAGATTTCTGACTATAATGAATTTTTGTAAAATGCCTTTATAATTCAATTCACTAAAGTCCAAATCATTTGTGTAGCATAGTTGATCATAATTCAATATCCACAAGATCTAACAATTAGTGAATTCTTGTTGAATATCATAATTGTGTTAGACTTATGGACAATGAATCATGATTGATTATGAGTTTTTATTTAGAATGTCTCAATTAACATTTGATGACAACAAGCTCCCAAGTACACAAAAGAAAGATTGTACTAATTCTCTAGATGTTGAAGATCTTTCTGATGATTAAAGAAGCCTGAAGCTATTCCTGAAGACCTTTGAGCTAAGCCAGATTCTGGTAGCAGTTTCTAAGATCAGTCCCTCAAAGCACCAAATCTTAGATTTGATCCAGCAATAACTCAGGGGGGAGCAAAACAACGAAGAGCTCACAAACATATGATGATGTTTGAGGTTTAGTAAGTTTACTTTCCTATATTCATTAATTTTCATAGTTTTTGTAGCTAATTGATTTCCATGTTCTCATGCTATATGTTATGTGGTATTTAAGTTAGACTTGAGGCACTATATAAATGTTTGAGTGCATTCATGCTATATGTTTTCTCTGATGGAAGTACTTATGATATTGACATTTTTTTTAGCACCCTTATATCTGATATGTTCTAATTTATGATTGTCAATATATGTGCTAGAATAAGTTTGCAGCATACCTACAAATATATCTGATATTTCTTGTCAGGAATATAGTATAATTGGTTCAATTTTGTTACTTTCTCAGACTTATTATATTCTTGACATGCCAATTTTAATCTTACTCTCATACACTTTATAATCATGACATGAAAAAGTATTGTTATATTTGTTGAATATATTTGGTATAGAATTGTTGAATTATCTTGTCATGAGTGTGCTGAGTCATCTATTCCTTATGATCTTGCACCTTACTATTCAAGTGGAAACTTCATCTACTCTGTTCAAGAAAAGGAACAGGTAATGTGAAAGGTATGACAGTCACTACCCTAATCTAAATATTTTCTACATATAAGTGAGATTCACACACAAGGAAAGTATTGACGTAGCAGTTGTTACTAAACCATATCAAGGTCAATGTCAATGATTGAATTTATGATTCTAGACCTTTGGTTCTATCTTGAGTCCATTATCTCGGATACATGGCTTCAATGACATAAGAAGAAATCTCTGATCCCTAATTGAATATCATTTATCACTGATGATCTTACTAGAATTCAAATCTTAAATTGATTTTGACTTCAAGTCAAAATTACAACTTATGAATAAGGACTCAGATTTTATCTGAGGAGTTCATAAGGTATACTTTTTCATAGATGTTAAGGGATATCACGAACTCTTCCATTGTAAAGAATCACATTTCCCCTCCCAAAAAGAAAATTTTTGAAGATGGAAGGAAACTTTTCTATGAAAAGGATTTTCCTGAAGGTAAACTTGGGTGTTTGGAGCTCTGACTAAATGATAAAAATTTGAGTGTAGAGTAAATTGAAACACATTGTGAGATCACTAAACATAAATCACATACTTGCACTGTGAGAAAATGGTTACATATTATAGTCTCTTCAGTTTGGTTGATAATCGTGAATTAGCTTTATGCTCTGATACATTTTGAAGAATTACTCAATTAAGGGGGAGAGCAACTATAAAAAAATAGTTGTTTGTTTTTCTTATCTTTCTCTTTAACTAAGGGGAAAAGACTAAGGGGGAGAGATTATTATTGTTTTTAAGTTCCAAATACTATCTTTTCATTCTAAGGGATTATCTGAAGATTGAAGAAGTATCATGGAAGGATTCTTTATGTCTCATCCAAAAGGGAAGTTTAACTTAGGTGGAGTTTCACCTTAAGGGGAGAAATAAGTAAGTTTGAAGAAACGTATCTATGTTCAACTTCACTGAAGGGAGAGAAGAACCACTTCTTTGCTGAAGCTGAAAGTATATTGAAGATGCAGTATGTATAGGATAGGATTATTTACAAGTCTAGAGATGAATGTTCAGAAGATGATTGAAGATCTATTTTTAGAGTTAGTTAGTTATCCTTCAAATTGTTTCTTTTCCATTATTATTTGATGTCAGGTGTAACATCCAAATAGGGGGATATTGTTGAGCAAGAATGAAGCTGAATATATTATCTCAACAATTCCTGGTTTGATAACTCAACAAAGAACAGGATTTGCAAATAATGTTATAGTCATAGGAATTATTCAAGTTGAAGATTTGGTATATATATGGATCAAGACAGACTCCAGTGAAGAAATCCTTGAAAAAGCACTGTGAGAAGTTCATTAATATGTTCAAGCAATCAGTGTAGTAAATAGTTAAGGGTATTCGAAGAAGTTTATTTTGATACAGGTGAAGATCGAGATACTTAAGTGAATTTGCCAATAAAGAGCTCAGCTTAACAATGGTATGTAGAGTTTATAATACTATGGCCCGAGAGCGGAACTAGTCATTTGTGAATCAGACCATTGCACTAGGTGTCAGTGATCCGTGAAGGAAACTAAGTATTATCATTCGAAATATTGTTAAGTGATCACGTGATATGATTTGGATTGCTCTATTTGGATGGGATGGATTAAAAGCATTAAGTTTTAATTCTTTTAATTAATTAAATCAATTGTTTAGCTTATGAAAATAAATAAATTTAATTAGAATTAATTTATTTAGTAAGTTAATTAATTAATTAATTAATTTTAAGTTATTAAAATTAAATAGGTTTGCTAAGGGAGAAGAAATGGCTCAAAAACACTATTGGAAAGCTTTTTTATGCTGAAAATAGATGACTTAAGAAAAAGACTAATTAAAGCTTATATATGCTGAGAAGACTATCAAAATGAACTAGTAAGACTATTAGCGTATAGTCTTACCGATAGTCTTAGTAGTCCAATGATAGTCTTACCGATAGTCTTTGTAGTTAAAATGGTTGTGCTGATTGCCTTACCGATAGTCTTACAAGCTCTTCTTATAGTCTTTCAAGCTTAAAAATCAGGGTTTAAGCACTATCAATTTGGCACTTCAATCCTTTTCAATCAGCAATTGATAAAGCAGCCTCCAAGCATTAAATATACATACATATACATACAATTAGGAGTTAGATATCTACCATTGAAGCCATTAAAGAGGCATGAGTGATCATTTAATTTCTAGATCTACTTGAATATTGTACCTAGAATTTATTTATTTCTTCTTGTAATTCTCCTACCGGATCTTTGTCCCTAGTACGTATCATGACTTGCTCTTTTGACAATCGTAGCACAATATTTAATACTCTTCATTCAAAAGATTTATTTCTTGAATATCAGTTAGATTAAATTACTGTGACATACACCAACAAAGTCTTACATAGATACACTAAATTTAAATATTCTTTTCATTTGTGTTGCTTATCATTTATAAGAGCTATTTTATTTTAGAGTGATAGGTTGCTTGAATCTTTTGTATTCTTTGTTGTAAGTGATTTCTAAATTTTCAGTAGGCATATGACAAAGTTAAATTTTTTTACAAGCCCTAATTTTTAATCTCGCTACATCTTTATCCCTATATTCGTTCTTGTATTCTTTGAACTAATACTAAACTAATTAAGTTCTTCCAATAAACTAAGTTTATCAATTACATGTTGCAAGCCTACATCTCCATCTTCATTGTTCATCTTATTTTGGTTAGAGGTATTTCCATATCTTTCTACAGCTCTCTGTTGGTTTCATTTACTAAATTTGTTACAATTTTTCCTTACTTTTTGCATTTTGAAATTGTACACTTTATATGATTTAGTGATATTTCAATTTTAAATATATATTATTCGTATATGCTTTGTGGTAGACAAATACGGACTAATATCTGATACATGATAATTTTATAGGTATTTTGCAATATATTTTACCTTGTTAGCCTTGTTTCTTAATGCTTTAGTCCTTTATAATTAGTGTTGGTTGTTTTTTAACTTGGATGGATGCTAAGTTGGTGATTTTCTATGTTTGTAGGAAGTTCCAATGGAGCGCAGTGCAAGGGTCAAAGATTAAGCTGAAAGAAGACAAAAATTGGAGAAAACGGGTCTTGAGCGTTGGCTCAGGGGCCTTGAACATATCAAATTTATCTTAAGTTAGAATGAAGGGCCCTGAGCACATTTTCAGGGGTCTTTGAGGAGGATTTTTCAGCAAGTTCAGGGGCCCTGAGAATGACATTCAAGGGCCTTGAGCTAGATTATGAAAGACAATTTGTATGAAAAAAAAAAGCCTATGTAAGTAGAAAAATAAATTAGTTAGGATTGGAGAGATATCATATTGTAACATATAATAGAATAGAATAGAGATAGATAGCCGTATTCTTGAGAGAGAAGGGTGAGAAGCACTTTGAGAGGAAGATTGGATGAAGGAGTGAATGGATTCATCCGGATTTTGAAGAAACTTTCAAAATTGTATTCTTTGTGCTTTAACTCTTACACTCATGGTTTGTGGTATTTATATATGTTTGATTTATTATATCATGAGTAGGTAATCCTTTTATCCTAGGATTGGGTAGTATTCTTTGGCTTATTGTGTTTGTTTAGTTGTATTGTGGTTTTCTTGTGATTGTTAATCTGTCATTGAGGACTTAACACAATTAAGGGAGTCGCGAACCTTTGATTGTATCTATAGAAATTATAACGAATCGGGAGAGGAGTTGTAATTCTAGTACATGATATGATTGACGCAATTTAAGTATCAGATCGGTAGATTGATGTGCGAATTGTGAAACTGATAATCCTTGGTACTTAATAGTCTATAGTTGTACTTTGTTTGACCATGGGAGTGGCATTTAAGGGATAATTGTAGGCATTATAATTTACCTTGGGAGAGGATTTTATAAACATTAGAAGGATTGTTTTTAGAAAAACAAGATACACAATTAGATATTCATGATAGCCGTTGAAGAACCCTGATTCTTGGATTGTTTTCTCTCACACTTATTATATAGTTTTATTTGTTTATTATATTAATTTAGTTGATAAATATTCACCCACAAATTCTTTCTCTATACTTCTGAATTATAAGAGATAAAAGACTTGAGATTGGTATTGATATCAGTCCTTCCCTGCGAACGATACTCTAAAAATACACATCAACAATATCTCAATGATACGTAGAAATTAAATTTTTGTTTGCTTTTAAGTATTTTTAGTACAAACTCTGAGAGGAAGAAGTAGACATTCGTCAAGAGTCAGTTTATTTAATTGTTGATGTGAAACTGATTTAGATGATACACGAGGGGTAGAGGCTGGTGCAATAGTGATAGCAAAAGAGAGAGCCAATATATTTAACCTTGGTACTTTGGCTCTTTATGAGATTCACAAGTTCCTGAATCGTGAAATCTTCTCTTACTTGTTGCCCGTTGACTAGATAGTATATGTGGTGTTTCTAAATCGATAAAATGTCAGCTAGAAATAAAAGTTTTGGGAACTAAGATATGACTATATATCTAGACCATATTATTCATAGCATATAAATATAACATCATAGTTATATGTTAATATTTTATTTAGTTAGTTGGTATATGGATAAGGACCGCAGGTTTATACTGTCATTATTCCATGAGATATTTGTAAGGCACCTTTTTACTTGTTTTACAGTGCTAGAAAGTTCTACTAATGAATACTTATAACCTCAATGTACTATTTTAGCCTCTTGATACAACATCGTCCATGATGTAGACATGTGCATTTGGAAAGTCAAAAGGCCTTAGAAGACTCTTGCCAGTGGAACTTGGAGAGAGGGATTTGATGGTTTAGGCATATCTATTTTTTAACAACAAATCCTTCCCTTTAAATACGTGCTCTTTCTTTTTTATGATTCTTAAAATTCTTTTTTATTTTTGTCTTAATGGACTTCAGTTTAGAGTTTTTGATTGGCAATAACTTTTGTTAAAGAAAAAACTATGCCCTTAAAATGATAATATAAATTATAACCAAAACTCTGTGTCTCATGCAGTACACTATGTTTGATTAATTGAAACTAAGATCACTTAAAGGATAGCAGAGTCATAACCAAGGTATTGAACAACTTCAGCAAGCTTTTTCTGTAATAAATGTTGATCTTTTCAAAAATGAGCCCCTTGTCTCCAACTATCCTCCTACCCTCCTACTGAGATAATAAATGATTCAGGCAGGAAAAGCAATAAATCTATTAGCCCACGAACTTCAAGAGGTAAAATAGTCACTTATCCATATTAGTTATATGTGGTGCAGTTATATAGGGTGACTTTCACTATATTGAAATGTAGATTTAGATTACTAAATGTAGTTGGGAATATCATCCAGTACAGATAATGTGTCCCATTTTGTGGGATTTTTTAAAATACATAGAGTAAACAAGAAGAGAAGAATAAATGGAGTTTAATTTTACTGGCTTTCATTAAGGAACCGGTTGAAATAAAATAAAATGAAAATTTATTCTTTTCCCTTGTACTTCGCAGAAAGAAGGGAGTTATTATTATTTATTTATTAAATACATCCGATATAGTTAGTTTCTTACTTTGTTCTATTCTCTCCAGTCTTTATCCGAAGTCAGGATGTTACATTTTGTTCCCAATGAGAAGGTCATTATAGAATGTCCTAGATTCTCATCAATGTGTATGTACGATAATAATATACAAGACACCATAGTTGTTACAAGCTCTCTTCACCGTATCATAGGGCGAAACAATTATGAATTAGGTTTTTCTACCTTTGAAGGTTTATATTCTAAGATGGAAGCCAAGGTATAAAGAAAGTATAGGAGAACATGGCTTTGGTTGCTGAAAAAACTATGAGACAAATCCTAATATGAAATTTGATATTCGGGACCATTGTGCTGCTTTCTCAAGTGAGCAAGACGATAATGAAACTCCTATCGCTCCTGTCACCCAGACTCCAGGAACACGAGGCAGCGCCTTTTAAATATGTTATCAAATTTGTATTTCATCATACTTTGATAATCATACATTGATCGATTATATATATTTGTAATTTTAGGTGGTTTTTATGTAGTTTGGATATGTATTGGAGTAGTTACTGTTGAATGAGATGAGAATGTCATGGACATGTAGTTTAATGTTTTGGTTATGTTACTATTAGGGTGGTTGTTTGAACTGAGGAAATATTTGAGGATTTTATATAATGAACCATCGCATTTGCCTATTCTGGTGTAACATGTTTATATATATATATATATATATATATATATATATATATATA
>PHNY01053161.1:9131-24276 GCA_003724115.2 Anethum foeniculum
TCGACTAGTATACTTATATAAAAGAGAAGACGAGGGCATTTATCTGGCGCCTCTCATATCGTCCCTTTTTATTTTTTGAATTTTCTCAATTTTTTGAATTAATAAGTATCAAAAATTATAATTTTCTTATATTCTTCATTCAGATAAATAATAATAAGTCAACTCATAATTATGCCAACAATAGTTTTCTTGAAAAAAAAAATTTCTACAACTTTTCTACAATATTTTCTTAGATATACTTTACAAGTCAAATATAGCCAACTCATAATTATGTCAACATTAGTTTCCTAAATACTAAAAAAAACAAACCAACGCATAATCATGTCAATATGCAAATATAAAAAGCCAATTAATATCTTCATGCCAAATAGCATTAATTTGGATTTTTATTCAATAAATTCTATTGTTTTATTGTATGAAGAAAGAAAATTCTAAAATTGGAAAGATTGGAGAATAAAAGCTTAATTTGAAGATTTATTTAAAAAAAATTCGGATTTGTTTGACTGCACCCGCACACGTTATTGTTTTGGCCATATCTTGAATTTCAAAAGTCAGAATTGGATGATTTAATAGCTCACGCGAAGATAACGGAATTTTCTACAATTCTAAAGTGGTTTAAGTGTCAAAATAGATCTGGAGCGGTCCTGAATTACTGAAGAAAAGTTAACTACGAATTTTTCCAATATTTTTGCATATTTACTCTTCAAGTCAAATAAAATTAATATATTCCTACAAATTTTATTCAATATTTTCCTATAATTACTTTTAAAGTCAAATATTTAACCATCTTGTAGCCAACGCATACTCACGTCCATATTAAAGAAAGTTGCTATCAATGATTTTATATTCCTAATGAGTGCTTTATCATTAACGCATACTCATAGCCAACGCATACTCCTAGAATACCATCTATAAGTGCTTTATCAACACCTATAAATTCAACAACAACCATTATCAAAATTTAACTCCCTACAAATTATTTGCAGAATTCATATCTTTCATATCTATTATAGCTATGGATTATACCATGCTGGATGCTTTGAACGACAGTACTTACAGATGGATCATATGTGTGCGTGCTTGCAGGAAGTGAGAGTCTGTCAATCGACACAAGGGCGAACATATCAGTCTTGATATGATTTTAATTGATGAAAAGGTTTAAAACTTCTTTTTAGTGATATTTTTTAATTATATGATGTTATTGATCAATTTATTGTTAATGTGTGCAGGAAAATTTAATTCATGCAACAATACCGAACTATTTGATTTCTCGATTTCAACATCAATTAGAGGAATGCTGTCTTTATAACATCAAGAATTTAACAGTTGTTGCAAGTACATGTCAATATAAACCCTTATCACATGGATCTAAACTGCTCTTTTTACGCATAACTGTCCTCAAGAAATTTGAAGAAGGAATTATCAACATATCTCAGCATGGATTTCAATCTATATCTAACGACATGATTGATGCACGTATTAACGACACCAACGCTCTCAGGTATTTTGATCAAATACTATAATTAATTTCCTAATTTTTTAATTAATATATCATTATATTATTTGTATAATATGATTTAATCAATTCTTTTTTAAATGTTATTGGTTGCTTGACCTACATCAGTGACATTGATGTTGTTAGTTACGGGCGGAAAAAAATAGATCTTGGAATTGTGACAAATTAATAAGTTTTGAATTATAATAACTGTAATGTAGTCGTATCTTGACTTTATAGTTTCTACAATTTTGAAATAATTTTTTGTTTTATACAATTTATATGTTCAATGTAATACATATTATTTGGTATTTAAATTTAAGTAAATAATGTTTGTTATTTTATATGAAATATAGTCAAAGCTCAAAAAATTATTGTGTTATCATATTTAATAATAAAATAATATATAATAATTTTTTTAAAAAATATTATTGTAATGCTGCCGCGAAGCACGACTTATTTTCCAAGTTTAGTTAAAGTTGATTAGGTATAAATTATAAAAATTAAAAGAGATTAATGCTTATCAATTCTGTAAGCATAAATATATTTGGCCAAAACTTTAAATTATAAAAATATTAAATAAATTTTTACTACAAAATTTCACATGTAACCTTTAAAATTCGACCCTTAAAATTAATTATGAAAATCACACAATAAATAACACATTTATAATTATCGGAAAAAAAATAAAAAAATAAAAACAGCCGTATAGAAAATGAACAAGGGTTTATTGGGTATGTTGCTGATATTTTATATTTTGTATATGTATGTATCTATCTCTCACAAGTACGCACAAGAACGGCGGCGATTTTTATATCTTCAACGACGATCCACCATCTTTTCCGACGAACACCTAGGGTTCAGATCTATCTCTATTAGCTCTTTTTTCCCATTACTCGCCTCTTTTTCTCTCCTCGCCGTCGATTTTCTTGGTAAAATCACTCCTATCAACTCAACAAGAGGTAGAAAACCAGGCTAATTTTGTTTACAAGCACATCTACATAGATGTGGATATACTTATGTACACATATTACCTAATTTTCAGCTTTTTAGCTTTCGACTTCATCAATTGTGGAAATAGAAAGTGTAACAAAAGAGATATTCATGTATATACACATTTGTGTTGTTTTTAATTGTTCAATCGTGATGTTGTTCATGAATCGTGATGATGTTTGTCATTTAATCAAGTTTTGTAAAAATTAGTGCTGAACTTGAGAATTTCGGTGTTATAGCTGCAAATATATTTTGTTTCGTTTAATTATATATGTAAATTTGTATAAATATACATCAGACATTTCTTGGAATTTTTACTACTCATATTTGACTTTTGCATTTTACGTTATCTGTTACATGTCCTTTTTTATAAAATATAAATAAATTTGCTACGCGCTCCTTGTTTGCTTCCTGCAATTTTTAATTTCTGACTAGATAATTTGTTGTCACTAGAAGTTCCCGTGCATGCTATTTTGTTACTTTTGCAGTTGATTTGTATTGTTTTTTTGGCAACTGTTTTTAACTAATATCTCTCTGTCATCTTATAGGGTGAAGGTGTTTTGATATGAGATAATTATTGCGTGTAAATTATGGCCTCGAAAGGTCTTAAGTCTAAATTTGATCATGAGCCCCGCATTAAGCGGCAAAAGGTATGCTTACTGTTACATCTGAATGCCTTTTGTTTGAGCTGTACATGCATGTAACTTGTGCGTAAACGCATAACTTTATTAAGCATTAGAGGAAACTAGAAGCAGTGGGTTGTTATGCCGTAGTTTACTATCAGAACGTCAAGGAAACACAATATTAGAGTTAAGGACTCAGGATTATTCTGGTAATTTATTTAGGAATAGCTTATGGAGTAGATGCCATTTTGATACCTTTCCAAAGAATAGAGATCTTCACTCCCTACTCTTTAAGTTACCTTGAACATGAAATTGACGTTTTATAAGGCATTTAGGAACTTTAAGGAGGAGGGGGTACATATTTAGTTTTTCTATATTTGTTTTGCATTTTCATACATGATTCTATGTGTTCTTATTTTGTGGTGCTGTAGCTGGTACCTGGAGAAGATCCGAGTCTTTAGCCTTCTATATATCTATGTTTATTTTTTAGTAGTTTTCAAGGAGCTGGGGTCGAAGAAAATTTAACACTGTGCATTGTTGAAGGATGTGCTACGGTTAAAATCAATTTGCCTATGCTGGGTGTTAATTTAGACATTCAGTTGCCATCTCTTCGGAACCAGGCTACCCCTCTTAAGTAGGTTGTATTAATTTCTACAGGGTGTTGGTTCGAATCATTTAAATAAGCAGTTTTGAGAAATGGAGCAAAAGATCAGATTGTTTGTCACGCATATGATATAGACCTCCGTGTACTTAATATTTTTCCGTGTTTTCATGATTTCTTCTCCTTGTCTCGTAGTTTCATAGTGTATTATGTGGACACTCTTGTAGAAGTTGAGTTAAATTGGTTTAATGCATTTTAATTCTCTTGCTTTTAACTTGTATTCTGTTGATATTGAATGCTTTTCTAGGCACTTGAACCACCCAAAGCTCCTGGACGCTCCAAAACACATTGGGATCATGTTCTAGAAGAAATGGTTTGGCTATCGAAGGTAATATACTTTCCGCTATGCGATGCCAGATGTTTTTTTTCCTCCTTTTTGTCGATACTCTCTAGATTTGCATATTCATATGCATGTTAAGGGATACTGCAAGTAAATTAGCAAAAGAAAAAAGGGATACTGTAAGTGATTGGTGAGGGGACATAGACAATATAGGAAGAACTTTTAGGTTGCTGGTGCCTTCCCGTATTTATGACCTAGATGTTTTACTCTGGAAAAAAGAACATACATGGTTGTGTTTGCATGTATGGCCCGGAGTCTTTTTGTGTTAAAATATTAATGTGATATGATCTTCATATTATTACAGGATTTTGAGTCGGAAAGAAAATGGAAATTGGCCTTGGCAAAGAAGGTTGCTATAAGAGCCAGCAAAGGCATGTTGGATCAGGCCACAAGGGGTGAAAGAAGAGTGAAGGTTTGTCATTTGTTTCACTATTAGAATATGCTTAATGAAATTAATATTCACACACATAGTACTGAACTTGTAGAATTACAAATCTGTAGGAGGAGGAGCATCGATTGAGAAAAGTTGCCCTCAATATATCCAAGGATGTGAAGAAATTTTGGATCAAGATTGAGAAGCTGGCAAGCCTATATATTGATAACTTTGCTAAACCATAAGTTTGTCATTCAGATTTAAGATTCTGAATTAAATCCACCTTCAACACCGTTATTTTTGTAGGTGGTCTATAAGCATCAGCTTGAAGTTGGAGAAAAAAAGAAAAAAGCACAGAATAAACAGCTTGAGTTTCTTTTAGGGCAAACAGAGAGGTATGTTTCTTGTTTTCATAAAATTAGTCCTAGCATTTCTGTTGGATTAACAGGGAACATGTATTCATCTCCTTCAGCTATGCTCGTTTTAAACTGAATAATACTAAAATGTTATTTTGTTTTCTAGATACTCAACAATGTTGGCAGAAAACCTTGTTGCCTCACCACTTCCTTCTGGACCAGGAAATTCTTACTCAAATCACGAACACTTGAGCATTCAATGCGAAAGACGCCAAAGTGACACCAACCACAGTTATATGTCAAACATTGGTAATTAAAATTATTTTTACCAACTGAATACTGGACATGCTTCTATCTTCTTACCATAGTTTGTTCGCTTTGCAGAATCAAAGTCAGATCCTGCAGATAATGACGAAGATTATGATGCAGCATCTGAAGGGCATTCGGTGAGTCTTTATTCTTATTTATTATTGTAATTATTGTTCATGTTTGTCTTATGTTATTTGAGAATTGGGTGCAGTAGTTTAGTAGTTTACTAAAAGTGATGCAAGCCAACCGGTAAAAGAACATAAAGAAACTATTTGGGAGTAATATAGATGTCTTCGGTAAAGTTTTCGTGTAGGGAAGTGTTTTTTTTAGTTAATCGATCTTAGTGTTTGATTTGATCAGTGAATTAGCTTAATTTGATTATATATAGGAATTTACTTTTTGTTATTCATTAGAGACTTTTATTTGAAAATTATAATTTGTAGAGTTTAGAAATTCTCTTGCGGGTGTTTCAAAATCCACTAAAAACCATATTTCCACTTTGACCTTCCCTTCCGCCATTAAGGAGTCTATTCAGTGTTTATGTTTATTAGAATTCTCCTATTTCTAATGGAAATTTACATAAGCTAGAAACACAACTATTGCTGCTAAAAATACCACTACAAAAAGAAACAACAATAATCTGTGCAAGTTCATGACAATAAACAATAGTAGTGTTTGTAATGTTAGATTAAATATGATGCAAGTTGTAGCACTTGATCTGACTAGCTTAGAACCGCTAAAAGCTGCGGTCAGAATGTATTTTTATGGAATAATCTAGCAATTGTTGAACACATATAGACCGAATGCTGAAAATAAATATTGAAACTTGAAGTACCTAGACAGGTTTTTTATTTCTAAAATAATACACTATAAATCTCTAGAATATTGAAAAATAGGCACTTGTTTTCTTAAGATTAGCTAAAGCACCCCCTTAGCCTAACACACACACCCCTACACACACTTGATGAAACAATTTTTTTACTGGTTTAATAGTTAACATTGTGTATGTGGCATAGTCTCAAATCTGATAGAAATAGGTCACTCAAACACAGTCCACTGTGAATTTTTCTCTTCCTTATCATTTTTGTTAACAATATCTGAACACGAAGCTCTATGGGTTGTATTTGAGATGGTAGAAATGGAGTTTTTTTTTTGTTAAAGATCAGTTCAGCTTTAAGCATAAAGATGAGTGTATGTCTTGTGATCTATAGCTTTTATTTTCTTTTTGAAGCTCACAGGAATTCACTACTTCCCAATTCACAAATATTGAGCCTACTACTTACTGCGAAGCGCTAGTAGGCACACGAGGATTTTGATTCTCACAACACTGGGTCAACTTTCAAAATAGAGTCAAACCCAATGCTTTGATTGGTTACTTATGCAAACCTAGATTAATCATTTTTAAAATTCAAAGACAAACTAAATGTTCCTTGATCAATTGCTGGTCTTTATAGTAAGGTGGTCATCAGCGTGTACTTTCTATGCAGTGTATCTTTGCTATGTTGCTCTTCTGAGACTAATATATTCCGTAAAATTTATAATTTTATAACAGCATCTTTAACATTCATCTAGATCATTTCTTGATATAATGATGCTGCTTTAGGAGGATGATGAACATACTCTCGAGGAAGATGAGGCCCTTATAACTGCAGAGGAAAGACAAGAGGAACTTGCAGCTTTGCAAAGTGAAATTGATCTACCTCTTGAAGAGTTACTTAAGCGTTACGGAGTTGAGAAAGGTTAGTGCCACATATTTTGAATTAAATTTCCACCTGAGTATACAAATATCTATATTACTAGTATTGACTTTTTACGTTTCTCTGGCCCACATTTTCCATAAACTTATCAACTCCTATTGTGGTACACTGAATACTTCCAGAGAGCAGTGGAAACAGCCCAGAAAAGTCACTAGGTGCAGCTATTTCTACTAGGGCAAGAGGAGGTGACAGTAAAAGTAAGTAGCAGTTGGTAATATGTTCTTTGCCTTAACACTGAAGTACTCTAACAAGTAAATCCTGATTCAACAGGTAAAGAAAATGATGTCTCAGCTGAATTTAGTATTGAAAGAGGCAGCACAGATGCAGTTTCTGTTCGTCGTTGTGTAAGTTGTATGTGTTTTGTTGATCTCTTTTGTATTTATGTGATAGTCTAGTGCTCAGTTGTCTTTCTTGGCTCTTTACAGGAAGAAAATAATGGTAGGCTATCAATTTCAGACAACCATTCTGTGGAAGCTGATGTTCTAAAAGAAAGAAATTCAAGTGCAACTGTTCAAGAGCTGGAAAAAGATCACACAGCATATGATTTCAGTGATGAACAGGTGCAAAGAGATATACACAAAATGATTGAATTATAAAAAATGTGCTGTGATACTTTAATTCGATAGCTTTATTTGGTGTTGCAAATTTATTCATTGCACGTGGAGGTCAATTAATTACTGGAAAATATGCACTTGGATTATTGAATTTGGCATTGGGGTATTTGTCTGTTGGGATACTTGCTTGACATGGGACCATGTGACTAATCTTTTTGCTTGTTTCATAATAGCTCAGCAAGAAATTATAAATTCTTGTTCCTCCAGTAGTGCTTTTGAAAAGTGCAATTGTATATAATATTTTGCTTATATAATATTTTGCCTCTAGCAATTCAATTTAGGTTTCTTAAAAAAACAAATTTAGCTTCCAGTCAGTTGCACTGATCGATGCTAACATTCCAATCTTTTTGGGAGTAAATGACCTTGTTTTTTCAGTAGGAATTATACCTTTCCATTGAGAAAGTGAGTGTTCATATTTACTATTTAGTGTTTGAATTATAATTTTTTTTTAACGATGGGAGAAATGCGGTAGAAACTGATATTTAATCTAATTAAAATCTAGTAGTAGCTGAAACCTGGTTAGCCAATGTTTACTGACAGAACTTTATGAATCATAAGATTCTATTAATTTAAAGATGAAATTTGATGAGGGTGGTCTGTCTAAGATACAAATTGACATAATCTGACCAGAATTACCTGATTTATTGTGAGAAATGCAATATGCAATAAAACAGTACAATCTAACATGTTGTAATTGTTCGATGTTTATTGAAGTATTTTTACTCTGCACTTGATGAGGCCTGTCTAGACTAGGATAAAGTATTTGGAGCTGTTGTTTAAGTGGAAAATCAAGCAGAATTAATTGGCTTAAATAGTGAGATTGTGATTGGGCCCGTGAGGGAAAGAGGAACACAAAACCAGGGTATTCTGTGTGTTGGTACCAATTTTTTGAGGATCTTAGAAGCTTTGGGTATTAAATTAATATAAGAGACAGGAGGTGATAGAGAATAGATGAGATCAGTTTTCCTTTTCCTTCAACATTTGGATGCATTTATTTACATACATATATGTGTACAATGTACATATATATATGCTTGTGCATATTAAGTGTATTCTAATAAAGTGTAACATATACAAATCTTCTTGTCTAACACCCAGTTGATTTAGTAGAATATTTTACTATACTTGAGATTTTTTTGTTACTCATTTGCCATTGCTTGAGTGCTTGAAAAAAACTTGAACTTCGAGGCCCGTGTGCCATGGTTGCTTGATATATATTCTTTAAAACGAAGTTCACGATTTTTTTACTTAAAAATATGTGGCGAATGTTATTGTTTTTCTACATAATAACTGTAAAAGGTCAATTTCTAATTACTGGTCTTTGGCCAACTCCAACTAATATGAACTTTTCCTTTAAAAGCATGTTTACTTCCCTCCCTCTCTCCCTCTTAGTAAGTTTATAAATTATAATCAATAGATAACCATCTACATCTTCAGCTTTTTTAAATTTAACCCTTTGAACATCAATGTCATCTGTCATTTGTTTCATTGATTATCTCTTCTCATTTTTACATAGGAGGATGGTGACTTTGTTTTTGCCAACGGAGATGAAAAGGTATGAAGTGTGACTTTGGAGTCTCTGTAATCATATATTCATTATTTTTTTTTTGTCTTTTGAGATTCGCAGTCTCTGCATTCAAGTAAACCCTTATCATAGGAACAGAAATCTGCAACTAATAATTAACTAAACACTAGGTTTCAGTTCGTACTTCTGGTGTCATATTCTTGAAAATCAAATTTTAAATTTGTTCGTGTCATGTCTTTTTGCAGGATGATGAGACGACATTGTCAGAGGAAGAGTGCATAGCAAATACTGAATCAAATAATGCCACAGATGAGGTAGAGATGACTCATTGGTCATAAGCTCCTGTTTAACATGCTACTAGATGCTGAAGTCTTCACTTACATCATATCTGAACGAACACTAACATTTACACGTGAATCTTGTGTAAATCTCAGATGTAGTTATTCTTTGTCTATAAAGAAAAGGGTGTAGTTGTTATTCATTATGTATTACCTTTTGCAGATCGCATTGTTGCAGAAGGAGAATGAAATTCCTATAGAAGAATTGCTTGCAAGGTATAAAAAGGTATGCTGCAAATGTTCTCACTATTGCTTGAGTGCCCACTACATATCTTGATATCCCTGATTTCGTGTTAGATTGAAAGTACTGATGATGAGGTGGAGCACGATTCTGGGTCTGAGTATGCTTCTTCTGAAAATCTTTCGGATGGTTCAGCAGTGCAAACTACTAATGTGGAACTGCATAATGTACCTGTGGAAGTAAACGATGAGCCAAATGAACATGATCCAGTTGTGTCTCCTGTTTCTAGAGAACAAGAAGCACAGCCAGATCAGAACTGTGATGAAGTAGAGGAGAATGAGAGCAGGATTGCCGATGCAGCTGCTGCTGCAAGATCAGCACAACCAACTGGAAATACATTCTTGACCACCAAAGTTCGCACAAAGCACCCTTTCCTTTTAAAATTCTCTCTTCGCGAATATCAACATATTGGCTTGGACTGGCTGGTGACAATGTATGAGAAGAGACTAAATGGGATTTTAGCTGATGAAATGGGGCTTGGGAAGACAATAATGACTATTGCCCTGCTTGCTCACCTAGCATGTGAAAAAGGAATATGGGGTCCCCATCTTATAGTTGTTCCAACAAGTGTAATGCTGAATTGGGAAACTGAATTTCTCAAATGGTGTCCTGCTTTTAAGATACTAACTTACTTTGGATGTGCAAAAGAACGGAAAATAAAAAGACAAGGGTGGCTGAAGCCAAATTCTTTCCATGTATGTATAACGACTTACCGACTGGTTATTCAAGATTCTAAAGTCTTTAAGAGGAAGAAGTGGAAATACTTGATTTTGGATGAAGCTCATTTAATAAAAAACTGGAAATCTCAGAGGTGGCAGACTCTTCTGAATTTCAATACAAAGCGGAGAATCCTTTTAACAGGCACTCCTTTGCAGAATGATTTAATGGAACTATGGTCGCTTATGCATTTCTTGATGCCTCACATTTTTCAGTCCCATCAAGAATTTAAGGACTGGTTCAGCAACCCAATATCAGGAATGGTTGATGGTCAAGAAAAGGTAAACAAAGAAGTTGTAGATAGGTTGCATAACGTTCTCCGCCCCTTTATTCTCCGCCGATTAAAAAGGGATGTGGAGAAGCAACTACCAATGAAACATGAACATGTTATATATTGCAGACTCTCAAGGAGACAGCGGAACTTGTATGAAGATTATATTGCCAGCTCAGAGACCCAAGCAACTCTGGCGAGCTCCAATTTTTTTGGAATGATCAGTGTTATTATGCAACTTCGCAAAGTCTGCAATCATCCTGATCTTTTTGAAGGTCGTCCAATTGTCAGTTCATTTGATATGAATGCCATTGACACCCAATTGAGTTCTTCTGTTTGCTCAATCTTTACACGTAGTCCATTTTCTGAAGTTGATCTCAGTGGGTTGGGATTATTATTCACTCATCTGGACTTTTACATGAACTCTTGGGAGAGTGATGAAGTTCAAGCTATTGCCACCCCTTCAAGCTTAATCGAGGGACGGGCCAGCATGAGGAATCTTGAGGAAATCACTTTTGGGTCCAAGCATATGAAGAGGCCGCATGGAGTAAACATTTTTGAAGAAATTCAACAGGCTCTCTTGGAGGAGAGAATTAAAGAAGCTAAGGAACGGGCAAAAGCTATTTCATGGTGGAATTCCCTGCGATGCAGGAAGAAACCTATTTATTCAATGGATCTGCGAGAACTTGTAACAATCAAAAACCCTCTCTTTGGCATTGACAGAACTGAGGGGACAAAGTTTTCCTACTTGAACTCTTCTGTGCTTGCTAACATTATTTTGTCTCCAGTTGAACGGTTTCATAAAATGGTCGATCAAGTTGAGAGTTTTATGTTCGCGATTCCTGCAGCACGGGCCCCAGCCCCTGTTTGTTGGTGCAGCAGTAGAACTGGAAGTTCTCTTTTTATGCAACCAGGATATAAGGAGAGATGTGCCGAACTCTTGTCGCCCCTTCTGACACCTATCCGGCCTGCAATTGTCAGGAGGCAAGTATATTTCCCTGATCGAAGACTTATTCAGTTCGACTGTGGTAAGCTGCAAGAACTTTCCATTTTGTTGAGGAGACTGAAATCAGAAGGTCACAGAGCACTGATTTTTACACAAATGACTAAAATGTTGGATGTTCTAGAGGCCTTTATTAGCTTATATGGCTACACCTACATGCGCTTGGACGGATCCACTCAACCGGAGGAGAGGCAAACATTAATGCAGCGGTTTAACACAAATCCCAAGTATTTTCTCTTTATATTGTCAACACGAAGTGGCGGTGTTGGTGTCAATTTAGTCGGGGCAGATACAGTTATCTTTTATGATAGTGATTGGAATCCTGCTATGGATCAACAGGCTCAAGATCGGTGCCACCGTATAGGACAGACACGTGAAGTACATATTTATCGATTAATCAGCGAGAGCACTATTGAAGAAAATATTTTAAAGAAAGCGAATCAGAAGCGTGCTCTTGATGACTTGGTCATACAGAGTGGAGGCTACAACACAGATTTTTTTAAGAAACTAGATCCAATGGATTTGTTTTCTGGTCATAGAACAATTCCCTCAAAGCATATGCAGGTGGAGGATCTAAATGATGGCAAGATCCAAGTCTCATTGTCTAATGCAGATGTTGATGCTGCGTTGAAGAATGCTGAAGACGAAGCAGACTACATGGCTTTGAAAAAAGTTGAGCAGGAAGAGGCTGTGGAGAATCAGGAATTTACTGAGGAAGCTGTTGGGAGGTTGGAGGATGATGAAATTGTAAATGAGGAGGAGGGTCATTTGTCAGCTGGTAACACTGGTTTGGCTTCAACATCGAATAGAGAAAATCGCGAAACAATTGCTGCAAGTGATTTGATTGGAGAGGGAGCTATTACTTTGGCTAGTCAAGAAGATGATGTCGACATGCTAGCTGATGTCAAACAAATGGCTGCTGCTGCTGCAGCAGCAGGGCAGGAAATCTTATCTTTTGAGAGTCAGCTGCGGCCGATTGACCGATATGCAGTACGTTTTCTGGAGTTATGGGACCCTATCATAGACAAGGCAGCTGTGGAATCACAAGTTAGGTTTGAGGAAACTGAATGGGAACTTGATCGCATTGAGAAGTTGAAGGAGGACATGGAAGCTGAGATTGATGATGATGAAGAACCTTTTGTATATGAACGTAAGTGATTCCTATCTATTGAACTTTTTAGTCGAGATAATAACTTAGAGCGTATTTGGCACTGTCAAAACACTTGCTATATAAGGAAATGTTGTTTTAACTATTAATTATGTCCTACTTTAAAGCAATTTAACGAGTACTTATTAGCTACCATATTTGCTAAACTATGCTTTAAAGTGTCTAAAAAAGATATCATAAGGCATACTGTGCAGTATTAAAAGTACTGCTTAAAAACATTAATCAGATTTATTTATCTCAATATTATTTATCTCAATATTCTTGCCTTATCAGAATGGGATGCTGAGTTTGCAACTGAAGTTTACAAACAGCAAGTTGAAGCCTTGGCCAGACATCAGGTTTGTATATGATTCTTCCTTGTATATTCCCCTGGGATATGGGGGAAATTTGTGAAGATAGATTGGTTAGTCGTGTTATTCTTAATAACTTTTGCACTAAACTTTTTTTTTTTTTTGTAGTTAATGGAAGAATTGGAATTGGAAGCTAAAGAGAAGGAACGTGCAGATCATGAATATTCTGACTCTATGCAGTAAGACACTACCTATGATTTTCCAGTTTGATCTCTTATGAAGTTTTTTCTATAGTCTTTGGCTGCTACTTTTATTTTTTATGCACTACTTTTTATGCTTGTTTTGGTCTGTCGACTGGACTAATTATTATAGCTATTTCGCTGATTATCAAATACTTCATTCTGAAATGTGAGGTACCATCGCTATCAGAACATATTTTAACTAAATTAATTAACACAACTGCATTATGTTGTGAAGATTGGCCGTGTCTACATGGAGCTGGTGACCACTTTTATCCTAAGAGACCCTTCGTAATAAATATACATGTCTGTGTGTTTTGGTGTCTCTACATGTACAGTTGTACATGTATATTTTTTCTAATTCATATTGGAGCCTTGCATTATTTTTTCCCCCTCACCAATCCAACTGTCCGATTTGAAAGATCATCTGGAACTAAGAGTGTATATAAACTTTATATTGTTTTGTGTCATGTGTAGCACTAAACTGTGTAACCATGACAGATTATAAAAATTGTGTTACACAGCTCAAGAATATGAAATGTGTATATACCTCCCCATCTGTTTTTGATTATCGAAACTGTGGTGCAACCTCGAAAATGGTGGTCACAGGGTAACAACGGTAGCAACATAATATCTACTTTTTTGCTTTTCTTTGTTAGTAGACTGGAGTGCTGGTGTCTGCTATCACAATTAAGACACTATCATCTGTTTATTAAGTACAAATACTTTTGGAACATGTAATATGCACTGGACTTCTCTAAATTGTACACTTGCTATGTACAGAAATAATTTGGCCAAGGCACACGTAAGTTAATATTCACGCGCACACATATGTTGTATGTATGTAGATTCTATATAAAGCTGACATACATGAACGTAATGTGTAGTTATGACGCCACAAGCCATTTTTGTCTTTCTGTGACTGAATAAACAATGTTACTGTATCTGCAGGAATGATTATGCAACTCCTAAACCCAAGTCAAAAAAGAAGAAGAAGAAGAAAACCAAGTTTAAATCTCTGAAGAAAGGGCCACTGGCGTCTGATACAAGAGCTATGAAGGAAGAATCACCTATAGAACTTGTTTCTGAGCCAATGTCTGTAGATGAGGATGACGATCCTGAGTTTATTACCTCTGCAGATAGGATGCCAGCACCTACCAGTGTGGAAAAGAAGCGTAAAGCAGCACCAAGTAGTAATACCTCGAAGAAGGCCAAGAAGGCAAAGAAGACTCCTGCAGAAATTGCTCCATCAACTTTGGATTTCAATTTATTCAGTAAGCAGCTGGATGAACCAAAAGATGCTAGTCACGATCTTGAACAGAAGCCAATAAGCAGGACCAAGATGGGAGGGAAAATCTCGATTACATCAATGCCTGTGAAGCGGATTCTAACCATAAGACCAGAGAAAATGAAAAAGAAGGGAAGTATGTGGTCTAAAGATTGCTTCCCTTCTCCAGATTCTTGGATGCCAGCTGAAGATGCAGTACTATGTGCTATTGTACATGAATATGGTCCCCACTGGAGTTTGGTCACTGATGTTTTGTATGGGATTACTGCTGGTGGGTATTACAGGGGAATATTTAGACATCCTGTCCATTGTTGTGAAAGGTTTAGAGAACTTTTCCAAAGATACATTTTATCATCAACAGAAATCCAGAATGACAAGCTAAATAATGCAGGGTCAGGGAAGGCTCTTCTTAAAGTAACAGAGGTACGCTTCATTACCTACAAAGTACTTTCAATATTAGCATGAATAAGAAAAAGGGATAAAGAATCTAATCAGATGCTACGTCCAGGTTTAGCCAAAGATTGGGGGGGGGGGGGGGGCCGGG
>PHNY01053174.1:402-11951 GCA_003724115.2 Anethum foeniculum
GGCAGCAGTCTGAGTGAAGAACGGAATTGCGAATTGCGAGGCGAATTTCAGAGTGAAACCGAAGTGAAGAAACAGAGTCAAAAAATTTACAAACAAAAGATAGCAGAGAATTGTGACTTGAGATTGTTGAGAATTGTGAATTGCGAATTGCTGTGACAGACTGACAGTTGGTAGTAGAGATTGAAGGTGAGTGGAGAGGTAGAGATTGGAGGTAGTATTTATAGGCGGGGGTTGGAGAGCCGTTGGAGAGGTTGGAGGATGATGGAGCCGTTGGAGGTTGCAGAGTGCCGTTGTTTTTTGCAGTGATCCGTTGATAGCCGTTGTTTTTTGCAGCAGGCGGAGATTGGTGGGCGCGTGGAGCACACGCGCGGGCCGGGCTCGGGCTGTGCGGGCTGTGCTTGCCGGTTCGGCATGTGCGGCTCGTGGCTCGGCGGGTCGTGCGGGTTGTGCGGGCCGGGCTCGGTCCCGAATTTCGAATATTAAATTCGTATCCGGCTCGTTCAGTTTTACGAATCTGTGCGGGTTTGAACCCGGGCCGAATAACTACGGTTCTCCGTACGAACCGGTCCCGGGCGGGCGGTTCAAACCCGCCCGAATGGCCACCTCTAACTCCGAGGACTCCACTAAAATGGTGGACTCCATAGAACTTTACTCTAGGTCTACTATTGTATTTGTATGTAGGTCTACGTTAGTAGGACTTGGACTCGGACTTGGGTACTGATGCACTAAGCAATTTTATAAATTTGAAAAAATTTGAAACAAGTGATTATATTTTTATTTTGGACTAAGAAATTTGATTTAAATATGGTGCTTCGAATTGCAGCACACGCTTTTTGTGTAGTTTTGCCATGTCGGGGCATCAAACCTACTGAAATGCATTTGCAGGCTTACACTATTCAGAACTTAGAAAGTGTTTAAAAGTTTGAGGCTTGAGGTCCATCTTACCAGATTTCAGCTACTTCTAAGCTTTTCTTGGGATGCAAAGGAACCAGTGGTTCCACAAAATCTCTTTGTAACAAATTGTGGGGCCGAAACCCAGATGACAGATCTTCGTCTCGTCAGAAACCTTAATATGCAGTGACTTACCACCTCATTATAGAAAAGGGATGGGCATCCCAGCGCCTGTTGCTCTTGGTTTGACAAATAGATTGCAGTCTAAATGCATAACAGTTATCCTCCATAAGCCACTCTACAGGTAAACATTATCAATGTAACCTGTATATTTTGTATATTTTTAGTTATTTTGATTTGTCATTTCTGTATATCTTTGTCCTGAATTGGGTCTATGTTATTTTAGATCTGTACTGGGAACATAAACTATTTCTTCTAAATTTCGTTGGGCTA
The DNA here is from genome assembly GCA_003724115.2 of Anethum foeniculum. Taxonomy (NCBI): domain Eukaryota; kingdom Viridiplantae; phylum Streptophyta; class Magnoliopsida; order Apiales; family Apiaceae; genus Anethum; species Anethum foeniculum. Next base: position 1,747 of record PHNY01053174.1, read on the forward strand.
TATTTAGGATATACCTAATTTGAGTTCTGTTCAGGATCAGTTCTCTGCCGCAGGAATATAACATGCTGCATTCAATATCATAAGTTGGCCAAAAGTTATAAACTGACAAATTGACATGTAAAATACTCTTAGATCCACATTATCACGCATGCACACTTTTCAGGCACTCATATTCATACAAATTATACATATGCAAAGCAGCTGAATTAACATATCATTCATAACAAAAGACTTGATCAGAAGTATACATGATTACTACATATAATCTCCCAGTAGTATTTTAAGTTTACTTGTGGTAAATGTTAATGTGTAGGGTTGTGTCTCCTCAACAGTGCTCCTTCTTGTACATAGAGATTATAGAGAATACCAAATTTATTGATGATGAGGATGCAAATTGGGGAAATGATGGCCGATTAATTAAAGAATGGCGCATTCACGAACTTTTTGGAACCTTCTACTAACTCCGCCCTTCCTTGAAACTTTTCTGTCCTTTTTGCTGCCTTCATATTTCCTTTTCATTCTCCTATTTGATCATCCAATAATATATAAGTACTACATACACATATTGTATATCAAGTAAAAACTAAAAAAGAAAGACAAGTCTGATTTCATATATATATGCATGCATGTGCTCAATGTCATGTTATAAAATAAACCTATATACTACATATTTTTGATGCATCAATTAAACCATGTACCAATCAACACAAACAAAGAGTTGCAAAACACACCTATACACAGGTACCGTGCACATTTTTATAATTACATATTGGAAGATTAACCGAGACAAACATATTTGGATACCCACAAACATGTCAACTACATCTCCTCCTGCGACCTCTTCTATGTCAACTACCCGCAAACATGTCTCTTAAACTCTCGATTTATGCTCTTTCTGCAATAACTTGGTGATTTGGTTGCAAATCACATCTTGATTTTAACTTAGTTTTCCTCTCTCATGACAGATTTACAGAACTAAGGTTTTTGATTTAACGACGATAAAGCTCTGAATAAAGTCAGAAACGAGGTGGAGACGATAACAACAAGAGGAGGGCTTTGAATTTGAACGCAAATAACCAGTGACTTGGACAAGCCGCCTTGTAATTTGAAAGCAAATAACTGACTGAAATTTAAATAGCACTTTGACTATAATCTCTAAGCGTCAGTAATAAAGTAAGTTGAAGCCAACCTGGTAGTTAGACTGCAGCTCCTCGAATCGATCCTATATGCTATTCAGAGATTTTCGGCCCAGTTGCTACTTCTCCTAAAACTGGTCACCAGGTGAATATATTCCATTCGATACAACTTGGTAGACTTCAGCTCACGAATCATTCCTATTTGCTATTCAGAGATTTTCAGCCCAGTATTTATATCTCCCAAAAATTGGTCACCAAGAAAAATACAATCCATTTTATCAAGGTTTCTTATGAGTCGTAATCTACAATCTTCATGCCACTATAAAGTAGCTTGGAGGGAGTTTATAAAATCTAAAGTTTGTGTAATAGAAATTTGTTCGAGTGGAGTAATGCTTCCGTTCTCTTTCAGCTTTAGAGGGTCCATCCTAACCACCATTCAGCTTGGATCATCTGGCTTCAGACTCGATTTGTTCATCAGCATGCCTTTTGGTCAACGAAAGTTCCCAGTTCTTGTGCATAGTGTATAAGGAAGATCTTAATTATGAGGGAAGTGGCATAGGATTACTCAGAGGCCTTTCTTCATGTTCTGAGGAGGTGAATTGTTTATATATGTGCATCGTTCAACTTCTCTGTAGTCGATTCCATCACGAAAGATGGTAACGCCTCTAGTCATTACTTGGCTATTGAACTGATGATATTAATGGGCGCTCCTTTAAGGAATCAAAATGCAATTTTATAGGATAATTTGATGTATAAACAAGTTGGTACTCCTGTAGTGTGGCAAACAATTGGAAACTATTTTCCTGTTGTTTGGTGGTTCTCTTCATTTTGGCATCCTTACCTATATGCCGAAATTTTTATTTTGCGCCTAATTGGCCTAAAGGGAGGCTGATGAAACGAAGAACTCCGGTATGACTATTAATTCAGTGTCGACTTGCCAGCTTTGCCCGACTGAAGATGAATCTATCGCTCACATGGTACTTGGGGTGCAGTTTTCAAAGGAGGATAATTTCAGGATAACCCTTACTGTTATGTTGTAAGTATCTTGTAAACTACTAGTTTACATTTTTCAACAAACAATCCTGATGGTTTAATTATAAAAGCTTTACATACCTGCTGAAATTATCACATTTGTCAGCAAAGAAACTCAAGGTGCAAAAACTTCCTTCCAGACAGACAGTTTGCATAGCTAAGATGAAGAACCAAAGGTGGGCCTTTCTATTTTTCCTATGGAATAACGTTATACGCGCGGGACATCATCCGAGTATGACATTTTTGGTCATTTTCTCATAAACTATTTTTTTTTTTTTTTAAAAATGCAATTTTGGCGCTCCTAAAAGTCTAATTTAATCCTGAATATCTATGTATATCTATATTTTCTTTTATATCTAAATAATTTAATATATTTGCTTCTTCTTATGTAAAAAATATTAATATATTTGCTCAACACTTTCTTATAGTTATATGTAAATATCTAAGGACTACACAAAAAAATCCGATATAATAAATTAAATCACACATATATTTCTACTGGTAATTTACAAGAAGAAAAAAGATTTTGGCCCCATTTGACACTGATTAATAAAAGTAACCATAACTTCTTATTTTTTTTTAAAAAAATTATATTTGTATATTTTATTTTAAATATAAGTATTTATTATAAAATTTTAAGATCACATCTTATTTTAAAAATTAAAAATAAATTATTTATCTTATATATATATATATATATATATATATATATATATATATACTTTTTTCTGAAAATAAACAACTTATTTTTAGAAATAGAAAATGTCAAAAGACACCTCAAGTTCGCTCGTCAGTATTGACTGAGTTTTGTCTTATGCCTCGTAATATTCGTTACTCGAAACCATGGGTTGGTATTTTTGTTAACGGTAAATCGGTATTTGTGTTTATGAGTAGCTTCAAATAATTGGCCGGAGTATACATAATTAGTTTAAAAGGTTTACTTTAAAAAAAAAAAAACATTCTGGACTATATATAAGATCAAACTGGTTAAAAATATATGATGGGGCTTGGCCAAAAAAAAAAAAGAAGATATGATGAGACTTAAAAATGAAAACAAGCTCCTTGTTAGCCAGTCTCATGGATTGTTTTGAACTGACTCTGGTAAAAATTAAAATATATAATTGATACTATTTTTCAAATCAAAATTTTTAGTTGAAACTCTGCATAAAATCACCCGCTTTTATGAACTTTAACGCTCTCAAACCTAAAAAAAATTTCTCAAAATCACGACACTTTTTCCCTTGATAGTATCCTAGACTTGTAAAGATATCACTAAAACTGGTAATGCATACCATTTAAAGATTTTGGCTCTCGCCTTTGGTATGTCATTTTAGTTAAGAGTAACAATGAGTTAAAGTGAAAATATGTGTATCCAATTTTATTCTCTTGCAAGGAAACATGCCAAAAAGTAAACTAACCTTATGCCAAAGTCTCCAAGATTCTAAGAAATTTTCCACAGTTGGTATCACTTCTTATCTTCCTTCTCTTCACTACGATCTAGATTCACATATTAATATCACCATACCCGAGCTAATATTCCCCATCAAAGGAGCTGCACTTAAAAAAGGATAGATGTAAACAGATTTGGCGGAATAGTACCGTTTTCACTATCCATGTTCTGATTGATTCTTCACTTGAAAGGTTCTCAACTGATGTTCCTCCAACTTTAAATATTCCTCCTCCACCCAGCACAATACCTTTGTTCTTTCGGTGAAAAGGTCAAACAAAGAAATTTGAACAGTACACACATGCCTCTTTGAATTTCGAACCCTAAATCTTTTATAACCAACATTTTTTACCCGGAGAAATATTTACAACCTCAAAACATTCCCCCACTGCCCAACACATAGTCCACGAGGTGTTCCTAGAACCATTTCTCCATCCATATAAAACACATACCGCCGGGAACTTACGAGACATGTCAATTTCTTTCATCTTGCACTACATTTACTTGGCAGACCAATTATTAATTTTAACAGATATGCTACGTATACGACCTTCAAATACTCAATATCATCAATATTGCATGCAAAAACATTTATAGAAATTCAAGTCAATATTAACAAAATTTATCACTTAGCAAAAACACAGGGTGTCAAATTGTCTAGGTTCATAATACCATATAATGTACTCAGAAAATACAAGAAAAAAAGCAAATAGAAACCAAAACACAGCAAACAAGTACAGATAACAAAGATAAGCACTACAAAAGTAATGCAAACAGGAAGCAGACAACCAAGTAAAACTAGCAGTTCCGAGAGATAGAGAAAGCTCATCAAACTTAGGTTCCCTATTCCCTTGACTAAATTTTAAATACTTCTCAAAGTTTAGTTTTGGGTAAATGATCCTCACTTGGCCATCATGACCTTGACGAACTCCTCATAGTTGATTTGCCCATCACCGTCCACATCAGCCTCGCGAATCATCTCATCAACTTCTTCATCAGTGAGCTTCTCCCCAAGGTTTGTCATAACATGTCGAAGCTCAGCTGCAGAGATGAAGCCATTTTGGTCCTTATCAAACACCCGGAATGCCTCTTTTAGCTCTTCCTCAGAGTCTGTGTCCTTCATCTTTCTTGCCATCAAGTTGAGAAACTCGGGAAAATCAATTGTCCCATTCCCATCTGCATCGACCTCATTGATCATGTCTTGAAGCTCAGCCTCTGTAGGATTCTGTCCCAAGGACCTCATCACAGTTCCAAGCTCCTTGGTAGTGATACAACCTGCAACCCGATTTATCAGCAATTACGGCATGCTTGATCAAGTACTATCATACTAAGATTTAAACATCAATTGATATTTGAACTGCAAGATTTTGAAAAGGAATAATGCAGGTAAAGATAATTACTGTTACGTATGATACAACAAACAATTTAAAAAAACACAATTAGATAAAGCATATATCAAAGAGCTGAGAAATAACATAGCTTCCTGTCAATTTAAAAAGAGTTCCTTAATCCTTACTCAGCCCAATTTACAAATTTTAAAAAAAAAAACACAATTAGATAAAGCATATATCAAAGAGCTGAGAAATAACATAGCTTCCTGTCAATTTAAAAAGAGTTCCTTAATCCTTACTCAGCCCAATTTACAAAGTACATGTTCAAGAAAGATAGAATCATATCATGGATGGTTCACATACTTAATAGCAACTGGAGCAGAAGACCATCTTCATGTTTTTTTCAACTTTTGCTTGGTAAAAGAGTAAAAAACAATAGGTACTTAGAATAGGATTACATTTCTAAACAGAGGATTTACAACCAATCCATTTTTACTATGGTATAGTTTGTTTAACGAGTATATGATCTAATCAGGCCAGATACTGATGACAACTTGGGCATTTGACAAAGATAAGAACACCCAACTTTCCATAAAAATAAAACAAATTAGAACATGCACATTGAACTTTTACCGCACTGCGGAAAAGTTTCAAGAAATAAAACCATAATTATGTTTAGCCACGCAATGCGCACTGGCATAAAGAACTTTTGGCACGTGTCACCTTAGGTACTATACAAAAATATAGATTTACAGTTCAAACAACATCAAAGAACTGAATGAATCTTTAACAAATTGGAACATAATCGGATGACGAGTATAAGAAAGTGGAAATTTCCGTTTGTAACAATCCTTAAAGGAGAGAACTGATAACAGCCATTAACAACCAGTGTACACACGGATTGCAGAGTCATAACCAAAATAAAGAAAGAGATGCCAAAAAAGGGAAATGAACACATATAATGGACCAAATATCAAAGAAAATTGAAAAAGAGTTTGTTGCATTTACTCAAGAGTCCACAGACAACAAAACTATAAAAACACTGAAGTGAAATAATACCAGTTTCAATATTAAGAATCATCGTGAAACCAATGTAAAACCCCCCTAGCCAGCCTCGTAAAATCGATTTAAATGCTACAAATTACAACAGATCCAAGATACATATAGACTGATAATAAACCTTCACTGCATTTCTAAACATAACATTCAAGAGGTCATCGGTTCGATTCTGGCCCACCAATAAATTACAAACCACAAACCAATCACCAGACATACAAATAAATTAGACACTAAAGCCTAAACATATTAACACGTGAATTTACAAATACAAAAGCACCCCAAGCAATCAAACAAACAAATAAAAATTCATAAAAATTAATACCCAAAAGGTTCATACAAATCAGATCTTAGATCAATAAAATTAACAGATCCAAATAAATATAAATAATATAATTAAAATGAGAGAATGAAAAGAAAAAAACCATCGCCATCCTTATCGAACAGGCTGAAAGCTTCCTTGAACTCGGAGATCTGATCATCTGTTAGCTGATCGGCCATTTCTTGAACAAGAGTATATAGATATTATAAAAAAAAAAAATATGTAATGAAATAAAATGTATGCTTACTTAGTACAAAGACTAATGTTGTTGTGTATATATATAGTGTAATAAAGACAGGTGTTGGGGCCAAAAGGGGGAGAGGGGATCTTATTCTTAGCGTTCTTCGATTGCAAATTGCAATCCTTTTCTTTCTTTATTCTACAACTTTTTCTCCTTTTTATTTCTTTTTAGCAGGAGTGTTTATCAAATCGCACAACCCGCATAAACTGCCCGCACCGGCACCGCTCTGCCCCGCACCGCAAAACGTGGTTTTAAATTTTTGTGGTGCAGTTGCGGTTTTCATTTTTGATAAACTGCGCGGTGTGGTGCGTGTTGCGGTTTGACATTTTAATAATGCGACTCAAACCGCACTGCACCGCAATTTTTTTATTTATATTTCTATATATTATACAATTATATATTTATAATAACTTATCTATATTCTGATATTTATGACTAGTTCGATAATATGAATGTACATGTAACATATCTACTATTCTAGCGACTCGTACATGCACCTGTAAAACTTAAATTCGCCGTAGTTACAAAGATCCCGCGTAAACCGTATTTCATCTAATAATTCGTCGTAGTATTTAAATTCGCCGTAGTATTTAAGTAATGAAAACTAAAACTCAATTCTACTAACATTTCATCTAATAAGCATAAATATTTATTTTAATAAAAAAACCGCACAAACCGCATAAGTCGCACCACACCGCACCGCATTTTTGTGGTGTGGTTTACGCGGTTTTTGTATTACGTGGTGCGGTTTGGGATTTTGTTCAAACCGCATATGTGGGTTGGTTTGCGGTTTTGGAAGAAAACAGCACCGTCCGCACCGCCCGCACCGCGAACACCCCTACTTTTTAGTTTTAATGTGCTATCTTTTTTTCTTTTTTAATTTAGGTATCAATTTTTTATAGTTACTGCTATTAATATTGCAAAATAAAAATCTTTTATTCAAAATTTGTATCTCAAAGTATAATTTTGATACATATTTCATTAAATATCACATTTAGCATTCTAAAATTCCCGATAATTTTGAAAATTCTAATTTATCTCCCTATTAATTTTTTAAAAATATTTTATTTGAGAATATTTTTGTAATCCGATTAATCCTTATAAATTATTTGAGAATTGCATATTCTACTACGAATAAGTTTAACATATTAATTTTGAAAAAATAAAAGAAAAGAAAAACGAGTTAACATATTAAATATTGTAATGATATTAAAATATATCATATTTTTGTTCTGATTATTTATTATGATTAAAATATGATCAACAATTAATCTCTAGTCGATACCCTCAACCGAATGGTTCTCATATAGATTTTTCAATACATTTATTTGATGGGTAAAGGTAAGTCAGATGACTTGGATGAGATTCCAACTGAGGTATGACAGTGTTTGGCAAAAAATGGTGCATGCTGGTTGACGAATCTCTTTTTCGAACAACTAGGTTGTCGGGTGAGTGTTGGTTGAATGTTGTTTTACGTGTTTATAAAAACAAAGGTGATACCCAAAGTGTACTAATTATCGTGGTATTAAGTTACTTAGTCAAACGATGAAATTCTGGGAACGAGTTATTCAGTGTAGGCTTAGAAGGATCATTGACATTTCAGTGAATCAATTTAGTTTCATGCCTAATAGATCAACGACTGATGCGATTCATCTCGTTCTTTGCCTCATAGAGAAATATCGGGAGCGTCATAAGTATCTTTATATGGTGTTTATTGATCTTAAAAAATCTTATGATAGTGTTCCATGTGCAGTTATTTGGCGTTGTTTAGAAGCTAAGGAGTTCCAGATGTGTATATCCGCATTATATAAGATATGTAATCAGATGTAGAGACATTTGTCGGACGCTATTCGAAGATACTTAGTATTTTCCAGTTGAGGTAGGACTTCATTAGGGGCCGGTACTGAGCCCCGTACTTTTTGTTGTTGTTTTTGATGTGCTTACCTGTGACACTCAAGCTCTTGTGTCTTGGTGTATGCTTTTTGCTGATAATTTTGTGTTAATAGCGGAATATAGGGGCGAAGTTGATGTATATTTAGAGCGGTGGCGTGCAGCATTGAAGGCTAAGGGATTGCGTCTGAGCCGTTCTAAGACAGAATACCTTTGTGCAAATTTCAGCAAAGAGAATCATGCGGATGATTTTACAGTTTATATTGCTAACAATCGTGTGCCACAAACTGATAGTTTCAAGTATCTAGGATCTATTATACAAAGCAATAGTGATATTAATCTCGATGTTACATATCGTGTTAAGGCCGGTTGGGTTAAATGGAGGGCTGCTACCCGAGTGTTGTGTGATAAGAGTGTACCTTTGAAGTTGAAGGGTAAATTCTATAGATTGGCAGTCAGACTTTCATTATTATATGAGTATGAATATTGGCCATTGAGAAAAACTCTATAGCGTAGTTTGGAAACGGCGAAAATGCGTATCTTGTGGTGGATTTGTGGCTGCACCATATCTGATTATATACCAAATGAGGCTTTCATAAGAGTTCTAGGTTTTGAGTCTATTTCTAAGAAACTAAGGGAGGGGCACTTACGTTGGTATGGGCATGTAAAACGGCGATGCACTTCAGTCTCGGTGCGAAGGATTAAAAGTATTTTGGTTAGGATGAAGAGAAATAGAGGTATATCGCATAGGACGTGGCAAGACCAACTGAGTTTGGATATGGCGGCTTTAAATCTCACAGGTGATATGGCATTAGATAGGGCTGATTGGAGACAACGTATTAGAGTATTACAGGTCGGGTCTCTTGGTTTCCGGCGGGTTGTATGAGTATATTGACATTATCACAGGTAAGCCCGCTCAGGTAAAGGGATTTCAGTACTTTTATGTTACATTCCTTGTATACACTCATCACTTTTTATTCTCTTGTGCACTAAGCTGGGGTTTTCACGGAAACAGTCTCTCTATTCTTTTAGGACAGGGGCAGGACTGCGTACATCTTATCCTCCCCAGAGCCCGCTCAAAGCGGGTTGTACTGGGTATGTTTGGTTCGGTTTAATTTGGTTTATTTATTTGTAAAGTGGTGAGATATACCGATTTTCCTATATATATAATTTGTGTGTATTTATATCATTTTCTGTTTTTATGAGGTGTGCTCATGATCACACCATAAGAAGTTAGGTGACAAATTTTGATTGATTATTTTTTAGTAATTATAATGGGTCCCCTGCACAAGAAATCCCCATTAATAAAAATCATCTAACTTTTAAAAAAATATTATTGTTAGATAGAGTGTGTCTATGAACACACACAGACAAACCCTTATTTTATGTTATAACTTAATTTTTTTTAATTAAACACATCTATACATTCACCTTATATTTTTCCTAAACAAGATTAGAACTCTCGATATCAATGAACATACCAATATACCGATAAGTATTGGATTATTTAAATTTAACTTATTTGATACGAGATTGCGACAAATTTTGATATTGTGGTACTTTATTATGAGTCTTACGTCAGGTTCAAGATACAATATATTTAAAAACTTGACATCATTTTTGGTAGACTTTGTTAGGTTCAAGGCATGTCTGAACATCATATTTAACAAGCCTACCCAGTTGTGATTTAGTCACATTGTAACCTGGTGATTCTTGTCACTAGGATTGAGTATTTGTTTTCCCAATGTAC
>PHNY01053234.1:5926-21276 GCA_003724115.2 Anethum foeniculum
CATGCTGCTCGCCCTAACACTTATTCTGTTGTCAAAGGAGGCACCACGTATACTTTTACTTGTGCTTGTTCTCATGTGCCACACATACGACAGTCTCTGGTACTTTATCGTGTTCCTTCTGGTCTTATCAACTCGACGGAGTCGAGTTCTTTTCAGCGGAGGAGAATTGATGCAGGACAGCCCATTAAGAAGCCCAAGCCCATTAAGAAGCCCAAAGAAACTATTTGGGAACAATATTTTAGGCTTTGGAAGCCTATTAGTTAGAGTATTCTAGAATTACTTAATTATGTTAGTAATGATTTATTATATTAGGGAATAGCTATCTTTTAGAGTCTACTTAAATTAGGAAATATTGTTTAGGATTCTTATAAATATTGATTGATTATTGTAATCAAATCAGATGATTATTTTGTGATATTGAAAGTTGTGTTTTATTCTCTTGCGGGAGAATTGTTTTATTCCAAAACCCTACTTTTAACCATAGCCCCATCATCTGTGTAATGTTAAATGCTCTGATATCTTTTTATTAGCAATAAATAGATTAGAAGATACGGTGGAAGTCAAGGATTTGGGGGTTGATGTGAATATTTGTCGGATTTCCGTTAACTTCTGTTTCAAGAACAATGTCTTATTATCCCCTCCCTGTTCCCTGTTTACCACTGTTCTTTTGTGTGTTTATAGTCACGGCTAAATCTTGTTCTACATACATGCGAAGGGATCTATATAGTATTGCTTTGTATTTTTGTTGGTATAATTTTAAAGAAAATCTAGAAACTGAGCTCAGAGAATGACATTTGGTCGAGGATAAGTAGGGAACTTGAATTTGATGATATTATGATTAAACTGGATATTCGACTGGAGTCCAAGTCTCCTAGTTGATGTGCATTTGTACTAGTTATTTGCTGGATCAGGAAAACATAGTTGACCTGTTAGAATCATGTAATCTAGGTCTAGCTAATAATAGATTTGTTGTGAATATGATTAATAGTAGTTAAGGCTGCCTTTTACTCCTTTCAACCTGGCTATACTTAAAAAGCCTCAAGATGGAAAGCCTTTACATTTTATGGTACAAGCTATATAGTTTATTCTTCAAATGATGTGTTCTATCTAGGGCAGCTGCATCCGGTTAGGTGTATCAAATGGTAGCTAGTTACGGTGTATAACATTGATCAATAATGATGTTTGTAGTTACCCAGAGGCATTTTGTTTTAACTTGTATGTAGATGTAGTTGCTTTCTTTCATGTCCGATTCAGCAAAGCAGTATATGTAGATGCCTTCTTTCATGTCTGCAAAGCAGTCCTAGCATAATGTGTTATAAATTTCAAGTCATCTTAGTGCAACTAGTTATATTGATGTTTTCCCACTGAATGATTTGGACCTTAATAAAACCAGTACAAATACAGTTCTAACTTCCAAGTGTTTAATGATTTGTACATTGTTCTGGTATTATTATGTACTAGTAGTAACAAACCTGGCTCCCATAAATTACTAGTATCATGATAATTTAAATTGCAATTACTAGGGCATCAAGATTCTTAGCTGTCCCATCTTTCTGGGTGTAGATGCACTAATTTACCATAATAATAAATAGAAGGTCTTGCTTCGTATTCTTTGTAGTTTGCATGTCTAATGGCTAATATCTATCTTTTTTCTTCGTGAAGCCTACTTAATATGGATGCATAACAAGTGAAGCTTTTATATTTATGGAAGGAATGTGACATGTAGATTAATGCTTCTTTTGAAAGTTGTAGATTACTGAAGCTGTTATAATTATTAGTAATAGCATTTGAATTTGGTGTAGGGGCTTGTAAACATGTATCCTCAAGTTTACAGGTGCTAAGCATGCAGCAGTTGTAAATTATATTGTTAGGAGAAGGATTTTGTTTCGTACAAGGGGTATTCTCAAGGCCTTTTAAACTTTTTTTTGTTGCTGAAATGCCAATAGGTGGTGGAATGGAAGTCCTAAATACATGCCAGAATACGCATTCTCAGTTCGTGTGTAAAGATTTTTTGTTTTTGGTTTAACATAGGCACGTCCTAAATTGAGTAGGAATGCCTAGTTTGTGTGTTTAGCAGCAATACTCACACATTACCATGGTTTGTGTGTTTCTTTCTTCTTTTTTCTTTGGAATATTCGTTTATTGTTTATCTATTTACTATTTACAAACAAACATAAATTGCTAAATTTCAAATTCCAATCGAATAAAACTAGTCTTTTAAATAATTTGGTTTGCACAGATAATAAATAATTAGAACCAACAATAATGACCAAATCTTTGAGTCCTCTGGCCAATACAAGTCCAACTGGTGCACTTGTTTAAAGGACAAATATTGCCAAGGCAACTTGAATTGTACAAAACAAACATATTAAACATAAAAATCTAGCATACAATGTTATGATATAAAAAGTTGCATGCCTAAACAACATAAATTTGTATCTACAAATGATATATAATATTACATCACTTTTTTTTTTGTCGCAATAATATTACATCACTTTAGTATTAATATTAACCAAGGCTTGTAGTATTACCAAAATCTACCTTGCATAACATCTTACATACTGATCTATAAACACATTTATAGTAATTTAAAAGGGGAAAAAAAAAAAAAAAAAAAAAGGAATGTAAAGTAAGGGAGAGATTAGGAAGAGAAGCTATGTTCCTGCCTCAACAAAGTTAGTTTCATAACACGTGGGGGAAAAAAATGCAACACAATGTTATGTTATTTTAACAAACTTAACAGGAGATGTAATAGCAATTTACCTATAATATCATAGCAATTCCTTTAATCTTCACATGACCTGCAGATAATGCACCTTTTAGTTTCAGTGTGCAAGTATGTTGTGATTTTACAGGGGTGTTACGCACAGCAGTTATGAGTAAACTTTCTTTGCATCGTCCTAGGCTATAGTCGACATCTTGATGAAATTCAGTTATCGGTCTATTAAAGCAAATTCAGAACAAGTCCAGGATGGATTTCTGTCTATTAGAGCAAACTCAGAATAAGTCCAGGATCAGTTTCAAGATGACATATATGCTCTTAAACGTGGAGAGATGAAGAAGATGACTGATGACAATAGCTCACTGTCAACGCTGGCATGTCGTCATGCAACTGATCTTGTCCCTAACATCCAAGGTTCATTAGTGTCTAACCTACTTTCTGCTACCTAAAAATCTAAAATCTCCAAAAAAGATACACCGAGAAATCAGAAAACTAGTGATTCCTTCCATTAAGAGACCGTCACTCTAATATTTATGGATGCATGATTAGGTGTATTTGGGCCTTTGACACTTCTTTTTTTTGCTAAGTATATCTATGTCTTCACACTTTTAAAGCAACCAGAGTAGAATATACGCCAAAAAAGCAATTCCTAAATTTTGACCAAGTTAATTTACTTTATTGTCTGAAAGGCAAGAAATAGGCAGCTAGTCTCTCGCATACTATATCTCTATTCCAGTCGTATCTAGTATTCTCGCATATTATATCTCTATTCCAATCGCTTAATTATAACAACAGAGAAGGCACCTACAGTTTAATAGAATAATAATTACAAAGGAAGTAATATGAAATAAGGTAAATCGAAGGGATGCCTAGAAGTAGGTAACAACTTTAAGCATGTATACAGTCGAGATATGTCTGGAACGTTCATCGGAGCTTGTCATTTTCATTTTGCGAATCTTAAATGGGTATATGAAGAGTATAAAAATCAGCATAAAAGGAATCACAAAGTTCAAAACCACATAAAAAGTAAAACTAAAACTCCAAACAGATGTCACAATAACTCATAGCAGATGATGACTTTATTGACAAAACCAGATAAAAAGAGCGAGGAACAAATAGAAATCAAAAACATACACACATAATAAAATTAGTGCATATATTTGCATCAGACCAAAAACAAATTATCATATTAACTTCAAAAAAAAAGAAGATCACTTATAAGGAACGTTTATAATTCATATACACCTCATGAATCAATCAGCATCTAACTGTACAGTGCAGCATAGATATTACTAAAAAATAGTTCTCCACAGATTATAAATTGACAGCAGGGGGAGATTGTCTAAACTCTACAGAAGCTCAAGTAAGGAAAAGTTGCCTAAATCTGAATCAGAGATTTCACCAACGGCATTTTTATTATTGTGTATATAATTACTCAAGAGCTCGAAGAGCAATTAATAAGTTTGACTGGGAGGATACGGTTTCTTTTAAGGCAAGACAAAATGGATAAAGGGCAAGGAGCAGTTAAATGAAGTTAAGAGGAATTAACCAGGAACTCTTATTCCTTGTTACCGAATTTCTTAGCAATGATTGGGCGGACATCTTCAACATCAACCAAAGTCTCTAAGAAGGGAAGTAACGTAATCAGTGCACAATCCGACTTATCATCAAACCAACTCTTGATTGGGATTCCATTATTTACTTGCAAACGGAATACCTGAAATTATCACAAGAAGTGCTAGCAATTAGAGACATTACTAACAATTATACAAATTACTAAAGAAGACTACAATATGAGATGGTGACAATTTTTAAAAACGGAAAAAATCATTTCCTTAAGATACTATAATCCCAAATATGATTTGGAAGAAGCATTGATTATCCTTCAAGTGACTCCACATGGTATCTCATGGCAGTATTTACCAGGTTGGAACACCAGTTATGACGTTTTTCCGCAACACTGATGCCGTGACTTCCATAAATGATACAACAAAAGTCTACGCTGATGGCTATGCTCCTCATAGTATTCATTTTTCTTGCTAAATTAATTAATCGAGAAATGGAAGTCTGCATACACGCTACAAAGGGTATAGGCAGTGCTACTCTTAGAAATATAAGTAGCAATACAACTTTAGCTTAAAAGCACTGATTATTTTGAACATCCTAATGTCAGGGTTACCCATTTAGCTTCTTTGAAATAAAAAACATAGAGGAGCTAAAATAATTGCTGCTCTGGCAAGGTTAAAGTAAGACATATCAAGAGAAGTATTAATCTAGAAAGACAGAGGATTGTAAGATGAGAGCAAGATCAAATAGAAGTACATAAATAAATTCAATTAATCTATGAAAGGGAGAACTAAAAGATGAGTGCCAGGAACTATAATCTTGTTTTAATAAGAACACACAACATGTGGAGAGCCTGTGTGCGAAATGGGTGGTGCAAAGGTGATTATGTGGAAACGCTCAAGATCTTATTATTGCTGTTTAATATAACACAGAGCTACCTTATTAAATAATATACCTGTGGAGAATTATCAATTATGGCGATATTTGCAAGATCAACACCCAAAACTGTCAAATCTTTGGTGTAACATCCATCTGTGAAGATGCATGATTCGCGATAAGCTCGGCGTGAAATAATATTCTGGTCTGGATCCAGTATATCAAGAAGTTGTTTCGCATAAATGCTTTGACTGGCTGTGAATATTACGATTTCAAACATATCCGCGACTCTCTCTAGAAATATTTGGAGAAAAGGCCTCTTTTTCACATAAACAATGTGTTCTTTCATATTGAAATAAACTGGGAATGTGAAATCTGCATCAGCACTGTAATCCAATGTAGAATGAACAAGGGTTTCTGTACACATGAGAGCAATAAACATTATGGTGAGGGCTAAATAAAGTAAGATTACTTAAATGATTCCTGCAAAGTAAATTAAAAATAAATTTATATATAGGAAAAAAAACGTTTGTAATTTGAAGGATATACCAATGTGAAGTCACATAAATAAGTACAAATATTGAATATTAATGTATAACGCGGTTCATACAATAGTATGTAGTAAGTTTCAACAAGAAATTAGATACTAAATCATATACCACGTACCATCCAAATCAAGTACTAATGTGGTAGACTTCTTTTTCCGTGTCGCATTAGGCATCACATTGGTGGTTGGCCAAGAATTTGCGGCTGCATCAGAGACATCTGTTAATGTTCTGATGAACAAATCTAGATCCAAGAAGTCTGCCTGATCCCAGTTTTGGTGGGTGTTGGCATCGGATTCCTGGTCGTAAGATTTCAACTGATGGATCGAAGCACATAAGCTTGAATCAATAGAATCATTTGTAGTTTCTTCATATAATCTGCCATTACAGCTATTGCTAGTTTCAAAAGAATCCTCAAGGAAAGGCATAATCACGACTTTCTCATCCAAAACTATGCTTAACTCATCGCATTTGTAGTCAGGGAAGGAAGCAGTCTCGTTAAAATCAGATAAGTGACCTTTGATGGGGATTTCGGAAAAGATCATGTCAGAAATGTTAAAATCTGATACATTGCAGGTTTGATATTTACATGAATTTCTGTCATTATCATCACGTTCATCTATTCCTATGAACGAAGCCTCGAGATCATCTTTGCTCCCTAGAAGAGAGAGTTAACATGTTAGATGGAACAAAATAGAATCAAGTAGCTTCCAAGAGAAACAATCCCAATCTCAACCACTGCTAAAATAAATTTCGATTAGTGACTACAATAAAATATCTTTAGTTCCCACTATCTTTTGTAGACAACAGCAATATATGTTTCCTATATGCAGCTCTCTGCATCCTATGGTTTCTGGAGATGGCACTTGACAGCGTTGGCTTATAAAGGTTGGCAAAAAACTGCTGCTATTGACATACCACTCATACGCATACGGCATAACTAACAAATTCATGGATGCCCTTCATACAGTAAACTTAATCAGTAATGTCAGAACAAAAGTTACTGCCTATGACCAAACATCAAAACAACTAAAGAGCATGGACTTCAAACCATGTGCTTTAGTTTTTAATGCAGAAAATAATGCTAACCGCTTTAGATGGCATCAACTTATTATGATAAAAAAACAATAGAAGTAAAGAGAAATGCTGAAAATTCATATCACATTGTGTAAACTTCAACGTTAAAGGACTTGAAGCTGAAGACACTAAGAGTAAGAGGTATCTGTACAACAGGTACGTCACATTGAGGAATGTTATCATAGTCTTTACCTCTAATTATACATAGATATCAAGGAGTGATATCTTGACCAACCCACAGCCTCTAAATATGAAGGCGTGTGATTATAAAACACTTGACATACCTTCAATACTGGGAACGTCTAGTTCATTGTGGTCACCAATTATCTCAAGGGTGGGCGAGAAGATAGTCTCCAAGCTAGATATGCAAGGGGCTAGTGCATGTCCCAAAATCTGCAATCAATTGAACCATTTATTCACAATTACCATATAGCAGATGGCACATTTAGGTACAACTTCAAAGCTTTTGGAAAGTAATTTAGACAAGGATCGCACAACTGCATACATAGACTAAGGTCAACAGTAAACAGGTTTCCCTAGTGTCGTGTTATTATTTTTGGCAGGTATGGCTGAAAGGACCACATGAATGCTAAATCCAAGGTTTCTGACATCTTTAATACTCTTAAAGGATACGGGGCATTTCAAAGAAGCATACCTGACTTCACTAAATCGCGATATTGATCAACACAAGGAAGAGATTTCAACAAATTACTTTATACGAAAGTCTTATGTCAAGCACTAAATATATTTTAATCAACACAAAATCCTCAATTTTACTCTGTGATAATAGCTTAAAAGATCTATACTATATGCAGCGAAACTGGCACAGCATGAATCCGAGCAAGGTTATGAAGCCGACAAATTTTGCTACAGCATGCAAGAACGTTGATCACATAAACAGATTTAATTAAATTAATCCGTCAAAATTCATATACTTATGTGCATGCCAGTTTACAAGAACTAACAATGCATTTATGATATAACTGAGTGACTTTCAGGTACAAAACAAACTACGATATAACATAGATACAACAAAGATTCATGGTTGATTATTACCACTCTCATATCAGTTTCCAAATCATTAGAAGCTGAAGGCTGTGTCAGCATTTGAATATTTTCTCCAGCCGGCAAGTTATGGCAGTTGGCATCATCATCTTTAACATCTTGCGGATGTGCATTGTTGCATAAAGACACTACAAGAAAGTTAAGTACAATTTAAGAAAGGAAGCTCATTTTGAAGAACTTATTCAACGACAGATGATCTGTAGGATTTAACATAAGTAACCTCTATAATAAATTGTAGCCTGAGAAGACCATAATTCATGGTCAACCATATTTCATATTATACATATACATGGTACACTTTCCAATTACCACCATAATTACAAAGTACTGTATTCTCTGCATCCAACTTTGATTGCAGCATATCCCATAGTTTTTTGGGGTGCCTCGCAAGTTGCAACTCATTAATTCGCCCTTGATGACTTCTTCTGTATTGATTTTTGCTAACATAAAATACTATGCATTTTTTACTTAAATGATTTTAAACACAAAGCCGCCTCATATTCCATGCTGCAAATGCTCCTAGTATACCAGGGAAACTATTTCTTAAACACAATTTAGATGTGTTTGGAGACATCACTCCTTTTATGCAACAAGGAGGCTGAGGTATTTTGTAATGAAAGGGGCGAGTTTCATATAAAAGAAACTAACAAATAACAAAATTAAGTCGGAGCATTTCAAGTTGGAGAAGAACATATATAAGTACTTGTAGAAGTATTCCCTCAAGGCTATAACATACTTTTTTGATTTCCAACACGTACTCTGAGTTTTTAAATGTATCTCTACAGTATCTTGCTTATTCTATGTCCATAGGCTTAGCTACGTTGAGGGAAAACTGTTAAATACAACTACAAAATGACTTCTAAAATAGTTAGGTACTCATAGCAAAATCTCATTTCCTTAATTAATCGGGAAAATTTAAATCATAAGGTAATACACATTAGTTAACCCCTCATTACTTTTTTTAGAAGCCCTGACTCTGCGTGTATGTAAGTTGGTAAATGCTAGAAACTGAAACTGCATTTCAAAAAGATCATATTACATGAAGTGCTAAATTTCATAGAAATATGAAAATCTAACATTATCAGTATCCTACAAATTATGAAATGTTTATCTAGATTATTATCATATTCATGAAGAATAGCGTTGTTTTATATTGTCATTGTACTTTCTGACCCTGTCGATCATTCTGCCATTTGTTATTTCAAGATACGTCGTAATTGTATAATAATAATTCTTATAATAAGTTTTGTAGAAGTACTTGGCAACACTAAATATTGATGCATAAATGTATAGTAATCACTAAAATTTGACTTGGTACCCGAAACATGTATCTCCTGCTCACATAAACAAGAAAATTCTATTTTTTATATATTAAATCACTTACTCTCCTGTTTAATATCAGAACAAATTGCCAAATCTGCTTCATGTTGAGAGATGCGGACTTGAGATTGAGAACTTTTAGATATCATAGATGTCTGACAAACACGTAACCCATTTTTTTCTCTTATGTTGCTTGTGGTTGACTTGGTCTTCATTTTCAATGATGGCATTTAAGCTGAACTTGTAAGATCTTAACGGTCTCCAGTTGAGAACATCAGCTGGTAAGAGAGATCCCTCGGGAATAGTATTCTGCTGGAGCGCTGCCAACAGAATGAAACAGGATCAG
The DNA here is from genome assembly GCA_003724115.2 of Anethum foeniculum. NCBI lineage: Eukaryota > Viridiplantae > Streptophyta > Magnoliopsida > Apiales > Apiaceae > Anethum > Anethum foeniculum. The sequence goes on from PHNY01053234.1 coordinate 15,447, forward strand.
AGAGACATGGAAGTAATCAAATACATAATAGTACTACAAAATAGCTAGAAGTACATGAAAGATTGCAGGGGACCCAATATTATGCTACACAAAACATATGCATAAGTTTGAGAATGCTGGAAAAGACATGATCAACTGTCAAACTAGCTAGCATCCAAAACATATAAAAATGTATGCCACCAATCGCGAAGTAGATCTACTTAATGCACAAGTCATGTCAATATTTAGGCATGGAAGTAGACCTTGTCACGTAGCACAATGATGTAATGAGATTGAGGTGTATCTCACCTATTTAAAGTCTGATTAATGAGGTATATGAAGGCTAAAAGTTATCACCACAACTTGTTAAGGCAAAATATGCATGGCTGGGGTTAATCCTTTGAGGTTTTGACTTTTGACAATTCCAACTCTGGAATTACCATGTAGTTTTGGAAGCTATTACGTAGTTCAGGACAAGGTAAGGATGAGATCTATTGTCTTGACCTAATCAGATAGTGACAGTAAGTCTGTGACCTAGATAAATCTACTCGTGAGTTGAAAATTAATTTTGTCACTATCCTTGAAGGATGAAAGCCTCATTCTTCTGACAAAGATATCTTGCATGGCATATGTAGATAAACATTAAAATAAACAAATCAGCCCTCTCCTGAAAACATTCGGTGGCATAAATTTTAGAATGACAGTCGGACTAATCTATCCAGTTACCTCTTTCGTTTTCATATCTCTCTTATATCTTTCTATTTATACAGGAAACTAGTCTCGTAAGACTTTTGCCCTGGACCATCTGGGGCAAATTTAGGCCTAGCCGTCTAGTTAGATATTGGACAACTGAGACTAAGACTTTCATCAAACCTTCTGCACATATTAGTTGCAGAAGGAAAATTCATATCCGCATTTAATAAGCGCGGAGAAAAATTCTAACAGCGGCTAAAAGAGTAATAAGTTTGAACAATAAGTTTTGGGGTCATTTTCCACATGACAATGAATATAAAGATCCAACCTTTTGCTATGTAAAGATGTCTGAGAGATGACTTTGCCACATATAGTCCAAAACGAAAACTTTTCCCATAACTAGCTCCAATACAGACACAAACACACACACACACAAACATGTAGACATTGGTACACAGCTATTAATTCTAGAAAAGGGAAGAAGTTATGTAGCATCTCCGATTAAGCATGTAAACATAGGGTTGGACTCTATATAGAACAAATTTACTATAAATATTATCACCGTCTTCATCGAAAATGAAAATGTTCTTTATATAAAATTATCATGAAAAATAACTACTGAAATAATTTTGTAGCAGATTTCACTAAATATATTGGTTCTTTAACGAATTAGCTCTTATCCAAAATATTAGTACACATCATACAGGAAAGGAGGGGGAGAGAAAGAGGGAGCCAGAGAGAGAGAGAGAGAGAGAGAGAGATGGGGGGGGGAGAGATTAATAATTAAGAGTTCCAGGATTGAATATAAAGATTCCATCTTGTATAGGAAAAACCCATTAAAAACAACCAAAAAATCAAACTGAATTCATCAAAACACAAGTAACTTGAAACTAGATCACAAAACCAAACATAAACAGCTCAAAAACCTTCAACAAGACAAAGTCAACCAAGTCAACATTCAAACCAATAAGCAAAACCAGTAAAAAAAAACACAAGATTCTATTAGATTCTCTCAACAACAAGAATACCAATAATCATAAAACCCAACAAGAACTAACCCCACAAACACAAATACATACAAACCTGAACCAAACAATTTGTACAGTTGAATTAGCTTCTGAACAGTTGAACTTCAATATGTATGTATATACAAACAGCAACTAATCATGAAACAGTGCTAGAATTATAGAAACAGAGGTACAGTGAATTAAGATAAAATGTAAAGATATAGATACATACATAAGCACTACAAAGATGCATATGCATACCTGTTAAGCACCAAAGTCTTCTCTTTTCTTTCTCTTTCCTGTACATATAAAAAGAGAAAGCGGGACCCAACAGGTTTGAGTGGACCCAGTCATGTTCATGAAGAAATGTACTGACGGCTAGGATTGAATCTTGTTGAAATGGATTCATCCAGTTATATTGTGCCACGTGGAGTGAGATGAGAGCGTTGTATTTTGACACATGAAGAGAGTAATAAGTGCAAGTACTACTGGATTAATGTCCGAACCAAAAATGGCAATTACAAGAGTGAGTTGCTATCATTTTCACACCTTTGATTCATAAAAAGTTAATTTTTTAAAATAAAAGTTAATTTTTTAAAATAATAGTACTCAAACTTATAACTTTCTCGTTTACAACTGAGTTATAATGTGTAAACTAATAAAAAATAGTAAGAAAAGTGAATAAATAGGAATGTTGATCAATATTTATATATTAAGTGAGTATAATAAAAAAAAATAGTAAATTTTGTTAATTTTAATATCTTAAAATTTTAATACTTTTAAAATTTTTGAAAAGATACATAATGGAAAGGAACATCATTTAAAAAGGGAAAGTCTATAAAAAATGAAAGTATTATTTGTTTGACATTTATACAGGTTTCTTCTTCTTCCTCATTGTTCGGGTAACACTAACTAAAGGATGATTAAATCAAATATGACCTAAATGGGATGAGGCAATCATTTATGATATACTTAGACATTTTTTGCATCACTCAACGGTGTCTTTATTAAAGATATTTTTTAAATATTAGAATTAAATCAAAATTGATCGATAAATTATGAAAGGAAATCTGAAAATATTGTTAAATACGTAAAATGTTACGTAAAAGATGAGATATTTATTTATTTTCATTTTATTCTACGACAATCAAGTTCTTATTATGTGATTTAAAAGAGGGTGGAAATCTTTGTATTTATATGTCCATGTCTAGGATTGAAGAATATGGGCCTTATTGGCAATGTCCCGTAAGTTAACTTATTGACTTATAAGCCCGTAAGTACTTATCGATGAGTGTTTGTCAGCCCAACTTATAAGTCGTATTTACAACTTATAAGTTGATAAGTTGAATGTTGGTAACGACGTACTTTTTTTCAACTTATTTTGATTTTTTTTTATTATTAATTTTAATTTTTAAATATATGTTTTAAAATGTTAATGTAACTTATAATTCACGAACTAAAATAATTATATTTAAAAATTATTTATTTTAGTTCATTTAAATAAAAAAAATTCTGAAATATACCAAACACTTATATAACTTATAAGCATTTATCTACTTACCACTTATAAGTCACTTATTCATTTTAAGTCGTAAGTTACTTATTTTAAGATTTTCCAAACGGACACTATGTATGACTTTTTAGAGGCGAGGTAGCCTTTCTCCAAATAAATGTTATTATTTTAAAATTTAACAGCTTGAAAACTACTCCCTCCATTCCACCGAATTATATACGTTTGGTTTGGGCACGGAGGTTAAGAAAATTTGTGATTTAATGATAAAAAGTAAGAAAAGTGTGTAAAGTGGTGGGGTCAATTAATATTTAATGTATAAAGTAAGTGTGGTGGAAGAAAATAATGGATGTAGTTTATTTTTATATTATAAAATTTTTACAGTTTTTAGTAACTTTTAAAATGTATAGAAATGAATGGGATATCCAAAAAAGAAAGTGTATAGAAATGAAAGGGACGGAAGGAATACCTTTTTTAATTTTTTTTGTCCGTGTTAGGAATTTATCGAAAGAAACAAGTAGACTAATATTATCTCACTCCTTTGATAATTTGGTTGGGTAGATATGCCTTTCTTAGTGTTGTGTTGTTTGGTTGGTGTGAATGAAATAGAATAGAATGGGATTTGAAATATAAAATGTCCAAATTTTCAAAATTTTCATTTTTTTAACATATTCAATTCCTAATCATCTAAGTAATAGTTTAAATTATATCCTATATATATAATTGGTGTAAGGCAGATAATGTGGTCTTGGTTGGTTATGTGGTTGGTCGTCTGGGTTAAAATGTCATTTTACAAGTGTTAAATGTTAAATAGGATATACTATAATTAAATTAAATTAGATATACTCTTTATACATGTTTCAAGTCCCCATACACCAACTAAAAGAAACACTGTAGAAAGAAGTTTTCAAAATTAATGATTATTCAAATTACTTTTAATATTTTCAACAAATAGTTGATATATAAATATAAATAATTAATTAACCCAGTTACAAATTTGATAATATATCAATAGATTAATATAATTAAAATATGACAGAAAGAAACACTCAAGATAATAATTATAAAGAAGTTTACATACATATAATTAAACATATATAATATGAAAACAAATATAACTCAAACAAATAAAATTTTATTTATATTGAAAAGTTATATGCGTGTATGTGTATTTATTATTGAAATAACATATCAATTTTAGTTATATTAAAAGGTTGATAAATTAAATAGTGTCGTACATTGTAATTATAGAAACATAAAAATAGAGAGATTAACTTAATTTATGTAAACATATAAAAATTACAGATTATAAAAAAGAATCTTAAGCACCAAACTTCTCCTAACATATTTGAATTCCTTTGAATATAATTTAGATCTTTTAGAAAAAGGTTTTCAATGGAAAATTGGATAATATTATAACAATATCTCTTACTCAAAATTTTCAAATTTAAGTTGAAAAATGTAATGAATAAACAAAAAAAATGCTATCAACAAATGTAACAGTTTAAAAATATAAATAAAGGTAAATATAATCCTAAAATCACAAAATAAACTAAAATAAGAAATAATAATACTAAATAAATATTATCATTATTATAAATTTATTAAAATTAAAAAAATAAAGTTATTAAAATGTAAATAAAATTAGTAAAAAATAATAATATTAACAATTTATGAAGTATCCCGTGCATTGCACGGGTTTAAAGCTAGTTCAAATGAATGCTACATTACTTACTACAATTCATTTTTTTTCATAATTATTCTTATAACAATTTTGCACTACCTCATTTTTTTCAATTTTTTCCAAAACTTCATTTTCATCCGTTTCCTTTAATTTCACCTATTTCATTCCATTCCATTCATCCAACCAAACACAATATTAGTCTATGAAATTTTTCCGACATTTTTAACTGAATTGCTCACATTTTTAACTGAATTGCTCACGCCTTCTGGCTAGGTGTCAAATCGAGGTTGGTGGCAAACTCTAATCTAGACTTATGGACTAGGCCTGTGATCGGGTTCGGATCGGCCTATATCCATATCCATATCCATATCCATTTATTTTATCGGATTCGATTTGGATAGGGATCGGATTTTTTTACAGGCAGATTCATATCTGAATCCATTAGAATCGCGAATTACGGATCAAATATCCAATTCGTTTAATATTTTTTTAAAAAAAATATTAATTTAAACCGAAACACTACTCAATAAAAATTGATTTTACAATGTCTTGAAATGAAAAACCAAGTATGTTTGCATAGGCTCGTGCACAGATTTACGTTCAATAATCCCAGGGGCTTTCACTTCGACACGTCTTCGCTCGTGATCGCTTAGAGCCCCTCTTCCATCTGAATAACAATATCTAAAGTTTAAAAACAAACTCTAACATGGTATTAGAAATTTAAACAAAAATACAAAATAAAGGTTTCTTTAGTATAAAAGTGAATTAGAAGAAATGATACTTCATAGTTCACATGATGATATAATGTTTTAAAAATTAAAAGGATGAAATAAGGTACCATAATCAAGTAGTTCGAGACTTTTATAGAAAATTAAATTAGTACGAAATATTAAATAGTTTTCTATAATACATACTATATAATATAATTACATAAATACTACCTTATATATATATATA
>PHNY01053275.1:9976-29950 GCA_003724115.2 Anethum foeniculum
TGTGTGACTCAGAATCGAACAAATGTGGCCAATAGTGTTAAAGTCTGTGAGTTCTTTCAATGTAATATGAAGAAGTGGGATGTTGATAAAGTTTGTCTGAATTTCAGCGAAGATGATGCAAATGCTATTCTTAATACCCGTATTCCAGATATGGGTATAAACGACAGGATTGCCTGGTCCCATTCTCATAATGGGCTATACAGGGTGAAATCAGGGTATCAGTATTGGCACAAAAATCATACTACGTTAACTGGAGTTCAACATTCGCCTGGTTGGATTAAAATTTGGTCTCTAAGGATCCCCCACAGGATGAGAATTTTTCTCTGGAGATTTTACCGCAACAATGTTCCTGTTAGAAATTTAGTTAGAGGCAAAGGTATTGCAATTCCAATTCGTTGTCTGATGTGCATTGGTGATATAGAACACCTCCTTCACTTGTTTTTTGATTGCAGTTTTGCCAAAGAATGTAGGTAGGCTATGGGTCTAACTTTCGATATGGGGACTGTGGAGAACACGTGTGATTGGCTTCTTCAGAAACTTAGCTGTGAAACTCACGATATGCTGGTAAAGATCGCAATAGTCCTTTATGGTATTTGGTTTGCAAGAAATAAAAAGATCTTTGAAGACAGGCTATGTCTCCAGCTATTGTAATGAATTGGAGCAGAAAACAAGTAGAAGAATGGGCTGAGGCTAATAACAAGAACACTGCAGCTGCAAGTAGTACACCTATACTTCAACAGCAGGTCATTACATGGAAGCCACCAATGGCGGGTTCTCTCAAAGTAAATGTAGATGCTGCTGTAAAAGAAGGACAAAACATTTTTTCGATAGGGATGGTTCTCAGGAACAGTCAAGGGCAGTTTCTAGGAGGTAGAGTCATGAAATTTGCAGGCATGATTCAAGTTATGGAGGCAGAGATGATAGGAATTGCTGAGGCCCTGTCCTGGCTCAAAGAGTTCCCGGCAACAGAGGTCACCATTGAAAGTGATTCTCAGACTTGTGTTAATGCAATAAACGGGGATAACATCAATCTTCTTGAACTTGGCAACCTTGTGCAGCAGTGCAAGCTTATGGCTGGTAGTAGGGGTGGGGTGTTAGTTGATTTTGTTAGAAAGCAAGCAAACAAGGTGGCACATATGATTGCCAAAATTCCTTGTGCGCTTAATTGCTTCTTGGATTTCATGTCTCCTCCATCGTTTTTGTTGGAGACTATCTTGTCTGATTTTTCGATGTTTTAATGTAGATCTTCCTTTACTAAAAAAAACATTGTATATGTATTATAAAAAATAACTTTTTATCGAATTTAAAAAAAAAATTAATTACTAAACGGGATAACTGGATGGGTAGGGACTAAATTTTGTCCCATAAAATAAAGATGAAAACAAATATAAATTTTTACGAGAAAATGAAACAAGAATGGGATAAAACGGAACCTACCTTATTGGTAACGGTAAGTAAAATATATCATATCAATGTGATAAAATTTGGGATAAGTAACATACACATAGAGACATTGACGTTACAAAATTAGAAACATCAAGCTCATAATATTTATTATTCAATTCACATAAACAATTTTCCTTCCAAGAAATACCCTCGTTATCATTCATCCCAATAGCTCATCCCAAGGGTAAAAAATTAACTTCATCTGAAAAGCAAGCCTCGTCTTCCATTAACGGGGACCCTCTCTCAAATTCGAGCTCCAAAATTACATCCTCATAATTTCTTACATATTTATAAATATAATCATTTCTCAATTATATATATTTAATTCGCCGAAATATTCTTCTCTCCGTCTATACACACACATATATCTACAGGTATGTGTAATTGCGTTTAATTTGTTACTTTTTGGGGTTGTAGTTGCAAGTTTTATCTTGATTTAACTTCTAGGGTTTTATTATATGTTATAGCTGAAGGTGAATTTTGTGTATTTATTGCTTTTGATGTTAATTGTGTTTTTTTAGGGTTTATGTAATGAATAAAAATGCTATTTGTGTGTAATTGATAGCTTGTATTGAACTTCTTTATGTTGAATTGATATTGAGATTACTGTGTTACTTAGAATTTGGTACAGTAGCTTAGTGTAATTCTCCTATTCCATTAATTTGTAGGCTATTTGCTGCATCTTAGCTAACATATATAGACAAATAAATTAAAATAGGATCTCAAGTACTCAAAATGTGACCAAAATAAAATTGAAGTTCATTTTGCCTTGTTGGAGTGAATTTAGCTATGTTTCATATTGTCTCTTTGTAGCATGATTGTTCGATTAAACATTTTATGCGGATTGATGTTAGATAAGGTATGTTTGGCATTCAATTTAAGCTTACTTATTGAAGTAAAAACCTTGTTTTCACTTATACAGACAGTTTGGCAAACAAGTAAACCACCTTATATAGAACTTATATTTGATAAGTTAAAAGTTAGACAGCAGGTACATTCTTCCCTAAATTCATTTATTTTTGGAATCACGCGGAATTTAAATATTGTCTATACTTACCTAAGATGATATGACACTTTAAAAATTTAGACAATCTACGCAAGATCATTTTCTAATATTTTCCTTTTCTATTTTTTAGTTTCTATGAGAATAGTCCAGTCAAATTAATTTTTAAGTAACAATTTTAAATTTAAAATTATCCAAACAACTAAATAATTTTTAAGCAATAATGTATTTAAAGTTTCAAATTTATTGTTTCTAAATTTTTAATTTTTTAAATAAATATTTTAATTAATTAATTATAATTTACCCAATTTATAAGTAAAATTATCCAAACACCTAAAAAATTTATAATTAATAATTTACTTATCACTTACATGAAATTTATCAACTTTTAGTCATAAGTTACTTTTTTAAGATACCCCAAACGGGCTCAAGATATTATATTGTGTGATTTAAGCAACTTAAAGTTACTTGTGTAAAATTAAAAGCTCAATCGTGCATGGGATAAGTGATTAACTTTCATGTCAGATTCATGTTGTAGTTTAAAGACTTTTGTATATCTTCCTTATCTCGATAACAAAACCTTCACTGCACACAATATTGGCGCTCCTCTTATATAATCTATCTCAAGATACTGCACTTTAATGTGTATATGATTGCACAAACGAGTGTCCAACTTAGGTGTTAGATCTGGTATCACATTTTCTTAGATGAATATGGCATAATGTTTATCCTTGTAAACCTGGGTTATATTGTAGGGAGTAGGGTACTAGAGAATACCCAAGATATGATATATCTTTCAGCTGCAACTTTTGGTAGGAGTGTAATTATCTATTTTGTGCATGTGAGCAATGTTTTTCTTTGGGTAATACATAAGTCCTTATATGCCATCGATAGGAGAGTTCTCCGTGTCGTAATAATATGTTTAATATGTACATTGTCCTCCACTTTTCATCAAGTAGAACATCGTACCCAGAAATGGAATGTTCAGAGGGTCCCTTGTGCTTCTTTATTCTGGTCTAATGTTAGAAGTAATGGAAAGTACTGTTCTACGAATTGTGCTTTTTAAAAAAAATAAAAAAATCAAGAGGTAAATTGGCATAAGTTTTGGTCTTTTGTTCGATAGAGTGATAGAGTCATTAAATTGCAAATGTTTTGGAATAAAAAAGTTAATCAATTGGAAGCTTCAGTACTATTGATAATGATTCTTCGTTTCATTTTAATCATTGAAAGAGGAGAACTAGGTCTAAAAATCGGGTGTATATTGCCAATTAGAATCATATAGAGTTATCCTGCTCTTTAGCTCTTGTATGATGCAGGCTAATTTATTTAATGTGCCCATATATACAGGACACAGGTTATTAGGGCCTTTTGGAACCAAATTTGGTGATATTACTTTGAAAGAAGCTCTACAGTATTGATAAACTCATAATCTTAATTCATACTCTACGTTATCAGCCTAGGGCGTTGACCACCCCGCTTAGGGGCAGTTATTGTAAGATCTCTCTCTCTCTCTCTCTCTCTCTCTCTCTCTCTCTCTCTCTCACACACACACACACACACACACACGCACACGCACACGCACTCTCTCTCTCTCTCTCTCTCACACACACACACACACACACACACACTTGACCAAAATGAGTCCCCTTTGTGTATGTGCGTTCTCTTTTCCATGTGACAATGCACGTCACCACACGATAATTAGATTATAGAACACATAAATTTTACCTACTGCGTACCAAGTAGAAGTTGAAGTGGGCAATGTAATTACCATTTAATTTGATATGGTGGGCTGGCATAATAAATGTGTCTAGAAAGGTATTCGTTAGTAATGCATATAAACAAGATCTTATTATATATTTATATATATTGTTAAAATTTTCACTTCTACTCGGAAAGATATAATGGATTTTTTCTGGTATAGTTAATAACTGGGTTTTTGGATATTTACAATCGGGGGGAAAAAACATTTTTTTAATTAAGAATATCATGGGAAAATATTGTTTCTAGTGTGTTGGTATTCTCCTTTTACAAAATTTCACACTGCTTTGCATTTAGAATGGGGAAGAAAGCAGACAAAAGAGAAGTAATGTGGATATAAAAAGTGCAGTGTACTTGCTCTCAAATTTTATTTAGGAAGGAAAGGGAGGTAAAATTACCTCAGCTTTCTCTCTGAAAATGGGAGAAAGAGAGGTCAAGTAATTATAAACCTTTTAAAACTTCTTATAAATTCCAAACATAACCATTCGGTTTTTATTAATATTTTATATTTTAGTTTCTATTTATCTGCACTCTTAATTTGACTCAGTAAAGTTCGGAAGCAAATGACTCCAAGTTTCTTATTAATCTTTTCCATTTACTTTTATCTAGTTCCCTTCACTTTGATTTGCTCTCGTTCTTGGAAAAACTTGTCAGTAAGGCATTATGTAATTATCACATTTGATAATAGATTTATTTGGAAAACTGAATATTGTTTTTGCTATTGACCAGTATCATCACATCCCTCTTTTCTGCCTATCATATTATTTTCTGTGAAATGTGAATAGCTGTTATATTTTCGTCGACTATTCCTTCTGTTTTTTATTGCTGCAACTAATCAATGAACAGCTTTTAATATGAGGTAAACCTTTTTAATGAGAACTTATAGTTAAGTCTGCATGACAAATTGTTCTAAGTAATGCTTCCAGTTATAAGTAATGCTTCTAGTTATATTTTGAAAAATAAATTCTGGCATTTACATAATGGAGTATCTCATCCATTTTAGTTATGCAAAAACAAAATATATAAACGTACATAATGTTATGGTGTATTGTTTGCCCTGGTCTAGACATTTTTTTCTTAAATATAACTAATTTTTGGCAGGGTGTTGAAGATTTTTAAATCGTACTTAAGTTGGACCCTGCTATTTCCAGTTGGCAGGCCTGCCTCTGTACTGTGAATCACTCTAATACTGTTCTGGTTTGTATTTTAACTTCAACTCTGTGTTCTGGACTGCTACATAAGTGTTAAATTTGTTATATTAGCTTTCTTACGCTGGTTATTTTGACTTCTCTATTTTGTAGGGCAACTTAAGTCTCTTTTGAACTTGGTATTCTTTGTAAAAAATTTATTTGACCATTGCCAAGGGCTTGCACACAGCTCTAATGTCCAGGCCTGCTATCAGATTGTCATGTATAATTGGTTTTTCTTAGTTTAATTCGGCAGGGATTTTCATAAGCTGATGAAATGGCATCAAGTAAATTTGATCTGTGTTCCGGAAGCCCGGATAGGCCATTATATGGGCAGCGTGTATCTTATTCAGGTGCTACATTGGATAGATCAAGTAGCTTTCGTGAGAATACGGAAAATCCTTTATTATCGACTCTTCCAAGCATGTCAAGAAGTTCAGCTGTCAACCAAGGAGATGTAACTAGCTTTTTGCAGTGCTTACGATTTGATCCAAAAGCTATGGTTTCAGATCATAAATTCAACCGAGCAATGGATTTTAAGCGGCTAGCATGTCTTGCTCTTGGTGTTCAACTAGATGACTCTCCAGCTGGGTCTTCAAAGGGCAAACTGGCTTCTTCATCACCTGATGAACTCAAACGATTCAAGCTTGGTTTGCGGGAAATCAGTATTAAGGCGAGGTAGTTTGTGAATACTTCTTTTCCCTTTGTTTGAGATTTATATTTTATTTATAAAGCTGCACTGCATTAATATCAGGGAGCGTGTGAAGACTTTCAACGAAGGGTTATCAGTGTTCAACAAGTGTTTTCCTGGCATTGCATCAAGGAAACGATCCCGATCAGATGCTTTGTCTGGGGAACGATCCAGTGGCTTATTTTTAAATGACCATTCTGCTATGGGCCCAACTGTAGGTAAAATGGGTGCCCTGAACCATACTATTGCTAGTGGTTGTGAACTAGACCAACAGAAGCCTGAGGAGAGAACCAAGAATGCAATCCCAAACAAACGCACCCGTACATCTATGGGGGATCCTAGGGTGTGTATATTGATTTTATATATTTTTTTCTTTTTTGTGTTTCCCTGGTTGCATGCTAGTTAATTTTCATGACTATTGTGATAATGATAAAAATCATTTGCCAGAAAAATTCGTTGTTTGAGTTTTCTTTCCTTTTATAAGTTCAATTAATGTCAAATGTATTGGTAGATAACCCCTTCCTATTACTAGTGTACTTGTAATATACGATAGAGGAATGACAAAGTAGTTTGAGATAATGCCTTATTTTTATTTGGAAACAGTATCACATGCCTTCTTTTGTTCATCAATTGCTTTAAGAAAAATGTTTCTTATATGCAGCTGGACAAACTACTGTTTATTCGTTCTTCTTATGTTGTATTTGGTGGTTGTCATTTTGTTTGTCAATCGTGATTATGTACCTCATTGTAATGTCCTTAATTTGCTTTTGCACTGGCCCTCGGTCTTTTGTTATAAACCTTATCTTCCAGATTAGATCATGTCTTACTGTTCATTTTGCCCGGCAATGAGACAATCTTCCACATGATTAGAATATCTGTCACTATTCATTTTTCCCGGCCATGTAAGCCATTGTTTTATGTAGAAGACTGATAAATGAATTATATTGAATCCAGAGTGATTTACGACCAAATACTCCTGTAAGAACAACTGGGAATGTGGAAAAGGATAAAGAGGGTTCTATACTTTCAAATAATGGTGCATCTCAGGGAGAGGATCAAACATTACCTGTAGGTGTTGATGGTTGGGAAAAGTCAAAAATGAAGAAAAAACGTTCTGGGATGAAGGCAGATGCTGCTCCGAGTTCCAGTGCAACAAAACCTATTGATGGTTATCGGGATCCAAAAGTAGGATCGCAGCCAAGACATCTTTCTGATTCTCGTTCTAAGATGAGTGATTCCTATGGTTTCAGGTAACTCTTTTCTAGTGCCAAGCATATTCTATCTCTTTCTAATTTGACTCCTAAGATATTATCATATTTCCATGATGAAGTATTGAATATATAAGTGTATACCATTTGTGATTATTATTTGTGCCTACTGTCTAGGAAGTATTAGTGGATGTTGATAGTTCTTGCGCATTTGATAAAAGATTACTTTTGCTTGCAGATGTCTGATTTTATTGAAGTTAATTCTTCTTTAAAAGATTTGTATTTTTTTCCAAAATTTTTAGCGTTGACCTTACCATTATAGCATATAAATGTGGTTATGTCTAAAATTAGAATATTCATCTATGACGCATTTCATACTTGTAGCAATTTGAAAGTGTGCTGGCCAGTGATACTTAATGCAGCATAGCTGTTGTCGTTTACCACAACTTGTTATCAAACAAAGATGCACGAGTTTGTGATGTAATCTGAATAACGATCCCAGGTCCAAAAGCTACCACTGAACCGTTGCTGGCAAAGTTAAGTCAAGTCCTAACATGTCTAACCCACCTGATGTAGAATATGGCGTGGCAATATCCCTAAATTAATAATGACTTGGGATATGTTTGGGATTGCTTAATCAAATGTTGGAGCTGTGGTGTTGTGCAAAAATTGTTTGATGAAAACGTTTATGACTGTGTGGGAAAATTCATGATAAATATGTTGTTTGGTAATAGAGATATAATTGTTTAGTTAGTAATTTTTACAAAAACATTATTGGCGAGTATATTGATATTCGATAACCTAATTGATAAAAAGAATAATACGTATATGTTACTGGCATGTTCCATAAATTTTTTAACTACAACTAAAGTAAAGTCATTAATTTGAAGGATCTAATTTTTTAGTATATTATAATTAGTTCCATTTAAACATCAAAATATAAGATAATAAAATATAATCAATAAGTAACATGATTAAACTAGATGCAATTTTATAACTTGAATACTTGCTGAAATTACTCATACTATTTTTGCAACAAAATAAAGGTATTATGTCAATGTGATGGGCTAATTATAAGTACTTGCTCAGACCTAAAAACTGAAATGTGTATCTATTAATAAAATTACTGTGATATCTATGTGAAAGGATTACCTGATAAACTACGTTACCCGGACTCTTCAGTTTTGCACTCATACTCGTGTTCATCGGACCTGACATGGGTGTGGGTATGGGATCTGAGTCGGATCCTTTATATGGAAACCGGACACTTTGACCTTAAGAAATCTAGTTCAAAATTATTTACAAGGCCTCACAACATAATTCTAGAGAGGGATGTCCATAGATTACTATTTTCATGTTATCCTTTTGATTTATGCTATAAATATGACAAACAATTATGTATGAGTTTACTTTATTTGGTAAAAGACACTAATTTACAAATGTAAAGTATAAAAGATAGGGTATAATTTCATTTATGTGAAGGTTATATGCCAAATCCCCGCACCCATGTCCACTTTCGGATCCATATCCACGAATCCTAATTTTTTAAAAACAAAGAGTCGGACACTTGGATCCGCACCCGTATCCGACACCTGTTGATGTAGGACAAGATTTAGGAAGAGGGTAAAAACAAGGGGATAAGGCCTATCTCTACGGAGAATCAGCAAGAAACATACAAAATCCGCAGATTTAATTCATAATTCAACTCTATTCCATAACCGAAGATTACAAATTCTTATATAAAAATCCTAAAACTTGGTGAACAAGTAAGATCCTAAAAAATAGCAAACAAGTCCTAATTGATAACTATTGCCTGATAATTACTATATATAGTATTATTCTTAACCAGTTATATTTAAATCTAATCCTAACTAATAATATAAAATAAATACAAAAAAATTGTTATTCTTCGTTCTGCATCACCTGTACCCGAGTCCGGGTAACATAGCTAATAACTTGATGTTAATTAGAACTGATTGTTTTTTTGCAGCAAAGTTTTAACAAAGTTTTATCCATTAAATCACGATTTGATACTTTATTAAGAGGAACTTTTTAAAAAATGCAGATTAAATAAACATCAAACAGAGAGTACCTTGATTAGGTAAATTAATAATAAAATATATATGATCATATCTTGATATCGTTATATTTATCGTCTTTTAGAAGCAACTATTGTCAGAGATTATGTCCTGAACATTGTTAAATAATAGTTAGTTTTGCTGCTGTCATCAATTATATTTAGGTTTGTTAATTTTTTTTTTAAAAGCATTAAAGGACTGACTTTTACTGAGAAAGTGAAATAGGAAAGAAAAGGCAAACCATTGCTTGAGAAAGTAGAATTGGTTTTAACAATAACTCTTTACACATGCTTTTGGTGAGAAGGTGCTGCTCTGTTTGCAATAGAAATCTTGTACATAACTTTACTCTTTGGGTGTCAAATCCGTTAACTTTTATTCTCAACCCAGTGGAGGTCTGGTTCCTACCTTTACATTGAAGAATGTAGCTCTTAGCACCTAGTTTTTAACTTTCTGAAAATATGAATCAGTTCTGATATGTTCTAGACCAGAGTCTAAACAAATTTCAGATGTACTAAGCCTAGTATGCCATTAGCCATGGTGATGCCTGAGAAGAAATAGGAAAGATTTATGAACAAAGAGAATGTTGGCTTGGGTTACCGGCGGACTCGACGCAGAAGAGAGATATGTGTTTGGATCACAACCCATAATAAGAGAAGAATCTTAATTTTATTGATTCATCATTCTTAAAATAAATAAAGCACACCTCCTTATGGATAGAGGACCTCGAAATTGTCAAGAAAACTATCCTAATTTATATTTGTTTCCTAATAGCAATCCACTGCCATAATATAAAAGGGGAGACAACTTCTTTTACTATATGTTACCAGAACTAGAATATTCCTAGTTATCTACTTAAATGATATACTTAAAACCTTTTAATGAGTTGCGATTAATTTCATTCCTAAATAATAATATTACAACTATACACATTAATGGTTCTGTTTCTTTCTCCTGATCACATTTGGTCAGCTTGTTCCGTCATATTTTCCCCTGTAAAGGTCATTACATAGGCACTATCAATTGCAATAATATTCAATGTTATATGTTTTATATAATACAAGTATATAGCCTGTGCGATGCACACTGTTTTTTAGCATTTTATAATTTTTTATTTACATTTTAGTGATTATAATTATATATTTTGTTGTTCTAAGAACTTTTTAATTTTATTAAATTCAATGTATACAAATGTTATTACTCAAATCAATTAGTTTTTATAAGTATATTGATTGGAATATCTTTACTGTTTAAATAATAGTATAGATGAATATAGAATTTGTATATAAATATATTTGTGCATGTGTAGAATTGTATGGAATTATAATCTGGTTAGAAATCATGTAGGTAGTGTTTGTATATGTATGCGACCATACCAAACTACCAACAAACAAAACTTTTAAAGTTTTGGCTTTATATATGTATATATAAGGGTTGTTTCTATTTGATCACTAGCCTATATGTATATAGGCTATATATATATATATATATATATATATATATTGTAACTCAAATGTCTGACCTGAACAGGGTATCTGATTTAATCAAAGGAGTTAGCAATACTGTTACTGCTTTAATGGTTCCTTTTGTCTGGCCTATAGTTTTCCCAGTAGATACTTGCATAAATAAATTTATATTGGATGTCAAATGTCAAGTTATCGGTGATTCGGACTCAAGAAGTTTTACTTACAGTTCAGCTACTTCATGCCAAAAATTCTCTGGCAATATTGGATAAAGGATCTGAAATCCAAGTCTCTCTCTTTTGAGTGAAAATTAGGTTTCTTTGGTACTTTTATATATATTCCTCTCAATTATGTATGTTGGTTCATTCATTTTCAGTTACTCTAATATGCATAATTACTTAGGCCAGGAGCTGTTAATGGAATAGTTGGAGTTGTAAAAGCTGATGGCGCACCACAGTCGGCTAGCCTGGTTATACGTTCTTCCATCCCTAGGTCTGATGAGGACAGTGCTGCTGCTATCCATGAAAGAAGAGATCGAAGTACAAATTCAGACGAGAGAGTTAATTCCAGAGCTGTTAGCAAGTATGTAATGTGTACTAAACTAGAGTAGCTTTCTTTTCCCATCTCTTACTCATTCCAAATATTCTTTGATCAGCTTAATTGTAATTATATTCTTCTCTTTTCCGTATGTCTACAGAACAAATCCTGTTGAAGAACTAAATTCTGCCAATCCTACTTCATGCTCAAAATTAAATGCAGCTTCTAGAGCTCCACGATCTAGTTCAGGCATTGTTCCTAAGCTGTCTCCGGTTGTTGAAAGGGCAACAGCTACAACTGATTGGGAACTTTCTCATTGTACAAGAAAGAACTCTTCTGCTATTGGAGCTCACAATCGCAGACGCACTTCTTCAGCACGATCTTCATCTCCACCTGTTGCTCAATGGGCTAGCCAGAGGCCCCAGAAAATGTCCCGTACAGCAAGAAGAACAAACTTTGTCCCTAATGTTACAAGTAATGATGAGACACCCTCCTTAGATACTATATCTGATGCTGCTGGTAATGAGAATAGAACCGTCTTTCCAGGACACCTTTCTGGAAACTCCCCTCAGCAGGCAAGATTAAAAGGGGACCAGTACTTGTCAACTGCATTATCAGAAAGTGAGGAGTCTGGAGCTCCTGAAGTTAAGTCTAGAGACAAGGGCAAGAACTCCGACGAGGTAGATAATAAATCTGGAAAGAATGTTCAAAAAATTGCAACTCTTGTTTTGCAGCCAAGGAAGAATAAGGTGGCTAGTGGAGATGACATTGGAAATGGCATTCGAAGACAAGGGAGGACTGGACGAGGTTTCACTTCCTCAAGGTCTGTTGTGCCAGTGACCACGGAAAAGCATGGTAGTATGGGAACTGTAAAACAGCTCAGAAGTGCTAAACTTGGTATTGACAAGACAGAGAGGTTGAAACCGTTTAACTTTAATCTTTTGTTTGCACTATTAATGGTGGATTTACTTCGTTAACATGCTATAAATTTATGAAAAATTTACAGCAAAGCCGGTCGACCACCATCTAGGAAACTCTCAGATCGCAAGGCTTATACCCGTCAGAAGCATCCTGCAGTAAATGCTGCTGCAGATTTTCTTGGTATCTCCTTCTGTGAACTGCTAACTTATGTTTGCGATCAAGTAGATTTTATATTCTTGATCACCTCTGCTGTAATTTTTCTTAGTTGGCTCTGGTGATGGACACGAAGAACTATTGGCTGCTGTAAATGCGGTTGCTGATTCTGGTACGGTGTTTCTGATATTGTATTACTATACTTCATAATATTAATTAATATATGTTTCCCATTCTGATACACATTATTGTCATTGTAGCTTATAGCTTTTCAAGTTCATTTTGGAGGCAGATGGAGCAGTACTTTCATGTTGTTTCTGATGTCAACATTGACTATTTAAAGCAGCAGGTGTTCTTTGGCATTCACATTAGTTGTGTAAAGAATAAATTAGTGACACACACGTAGAAACGTAATTTTAACAAAATTTCTGCACTTACTCTGGAGATTTTAAATGGTAAAATTGTATGTACCTAGTTATTCATATGATGATGACTGTTGGAGAATGGAAATGTCCATTATATTACTCTACTTGTAGTTGTAGGTTATCTGAAGGCTCTCATGATATTTACTATCCAGTATTCTCATTCTTACTTAAATTGGGTTCATGTAATATGTACATGGAATTCAGTACGCTAACAAGTTCGTCGTATTCCCAAAGCGTGACTAAAAAATTTGTTGGAATCCTTGTTAATTGCACCACATCCTCCTCCATGTAAAAACCTCATATAAACCTCCTCTCGTACTCTGTTGCTTATAAAAATTATATTGATGAATAAACCTAAAGCAATGCAACTTAACATGTATTTATAAGTTCAAAAACTTGCACATAATGCTCTTACAGTGACAGGCGTGCTAGACTTAATAGCCATGCTGTACTGGCTTTTTATTTCCTCCCTGATGCAAGTCCTTGCTGTGTCTAATTATATTTGATACCTGGGCTTCTTTCTGAGAGTTTCTATCACTTCTATTTTCATTTGGGTAGTGTTAGAAACAGTACCTTGGAAGTCTCTACCATGCTGAAGAGCTTTCTTACATATGGCAATGATATATAAGTTCTCCTGTTCTTATGATCAAATGATCTTTACTTCCGTCATGTCATATTTCTACGAAGCCAAGTATTAAATTTTATGAATTAGAATGCAAGTTGATCTGTTTTGATATATAAATTGTAGGGGAATATTAATTTTATTTTTGAATCCCCCTTCCCCTTTTTTTTATAGGGAAATATTGACTTGTGTGAATTAAAACCAAACCTGGTGCCTTCAAACAACCTGTTACGTTACAGAACTGTGCTTGAACGGACGAAAAATGTGGCTGAAACAAAGTATTCTGAGCTTTGCCCAGGAACAGGCATTTCCAGTGATATTCCCTTTTGTCAGATACTTCTTTCTGCTCTGATTTCAGAAGATGAATTTGAAGAACCTAGCGGCAGTGAAAACGAAGGGTCAGAATTCAACAGTTTTAGTTATGCATCCGATGAGTTTGATGGAGACATAGAACACGAATCTTTCAGCCAGCAGTCACTACACAGCTTTGAGCATGCTGGACTTGCTGGTTTTGGTGAATACAGCATAGCTGCCAATGGGAGATCCGATAATGAGCTGGAGCATGAACTGTTGGATAAGGACAGTTTTTCTAGGCCAGGGATGTTGATCCCTTCTGGGGCTGATCTTTCTTTAACTGACTTTCTTCCAAATCAAGCAGTTAAACCTGTCTTATCATGCTCTGATATTCAGTATAACAAAATGTCCATAAATGAAAGAGCATTGTTGGAGCTTCAGAGTATTAGACTTCTCCCAGAACCAGTGGTATATTCTCCTACCCATTCTTTGTTATTGTTTTCTTGTGTGTGGGTTTAAATATCATTTTTCTGCCATCTTGTAAATATATCCTATTCCATATCTTTGTTGAAATTCAATGATCTTGAAGTTGGTGATCATATCTAATTGCCTACGTTTTGGTTCAGCCTTATTTAGCTCAAACAGGGGATGAAGAAATCAGTCGAGAGATCAGTAAACTTGAAGACAAGTACCATGAGCAGGTAAAAGTTTGATTCACAAACTAAACATGACATGTTAAAGTAACATCATTATTACATAACGTAAGTTGGCTGCCTGGCTGGTCAGGCTAGGATAGCAATGACTCAGATCACTGCTCGAGTGCTTTTTCATAAATCTTATCTCTTCATTTATCATCTAACAGATTTGTAAGTGCATGTATGTTTTTCCGCATTGGGTTCTTACTAATTTCGGAGTTGCATCTATTGTCAAGTCATAGTTCAAGTCCAAGCGATTAATTCATAACTTAAGAGTATAACTACCCAGATAATCATATCAAATCTGTAGGATGGTTGATGCCTTCTCCAGTCTCTTATGTCTTTATCTCTCTTTTTATGTCGCTCTCTCAATTTCCTTAAGTTGTTGTCAATTAAAATAATATTATTACTTTAGGTTCCATTTCTCATTCTTTGTTGAATATAATAGGCTTGTAGGAAGAAAAGCTTCCTTGACAGACTGTTAAAATCTTCTGTCGAAGAGAGAGCACGACAAGAGAAGTAAGTTCGATCTCCATTCTGTTTCAGTTGCATTTGATAATTATATTGACTGCGGGTCAGGGTGCTAAGATAGGCATGTTGTTGTATAGGGACTTCGAGAGGAGTGCTCTTGAGAAACTTGTCGCCATGGCATATCAGAAATACATGGTAAATATATTTTTGGTTTTGTTTCCTTTTGCAGCTTGTGTCTTGATATTTGACGTTGTAACTAATTATTGCCCTTATTTCCTTATCCATACCATCATATCCTCTTTTTTGATGGTTAATTACCAAAGTGGCAAGTAGCAAGCAAACCTTCATATGCTAATAACTAAAGCTGGAGGAAACTATATTTTTCCTTTGAGGTCTTTCTATATTGTAGTTGGTCTCTTTTGCAAAAATAAATTTATATACGCTTTCCTTCTTGCCAATAATATGCTCAGGATTACTGTATAATACCATTTGACGCTATCATTGAATTATTGCTTTTAAAGGTTAGCAACCTATAATCTAGGTTACTATGAAAATTTTAATCAGCATTGAAATAATTTAGGAGTTGGAAATTCATAGTTTTCTCTTTTTTCAGAGTAACATATATAAAGGTAGTGGTAATTTGAAGTACTGGAGGTTGCCTGAACTCCTAGTGCTGTCTTTTCCTGTACATGCCCCTGCCTCGAAATTACATGCGACTAAAAATATGGAGCTAGCTTAGAGAACGCCTTTACTCTTCGTTTGTGCAGCTGTTCTATTTGCTTTGCCTTGAAGGAGAAAAAAGTGTCCTAAAAAAATTAGAGAAAAATATTGAAAGTGGAGGATTATCTTTCATGTGTCTATGTAGTATTAGGTGTATCTATTCTTATGCTTTCTTTAAAGTGGAATACAAGAATTCCTGTTCTTATCACGCATATGATCTTTGCGACTCATAGCCAAATGTTTGTAAAGGATTGTGTGGTTATTTGCTTTTTACTATAGCTTGGAAGCAAATTAAACTGCCGAACTCAGTCAAAAGAAGCTTTTAAGAAATTCTGCTGTGTAGATACTTAAAATTACAATCATACAGTGCCTGTTCTGTCAGGCATTGAGTTTAAAACAAAAGTAGCGTTGTACACTTGTACTTATGAATGTTGATTGTTAACAATTTTGTTGCTCAAGAAATATCATGAAGGCACTCGTGTATAAACTTGGTGAAAATGACTCTGATTTCGTCAATAAAAACAGAAACTTAATAAAATGTTTTTTAATTGACAGAGTTGTTGGGGTCCAAATACCCCCGGAGGGAAGAGTGCTAGTAGCAAAATGGCGAAGCAAGCTGCTCTATCTTATGTCAAACGGACATTAGAACAATGTCGAGAATATGAAGTCACAGGAAAGAGCTGCTTTAGGGAGCCTATATTTTGGGAAATGTTTCTCTCTAGGTCTTCCCAGTTGAGTGATGCTCAACAAAAAGATGCTACTAAAGATGGAGAATCAGGAAAGCATTATGGTAATGCGTCAGGATGTTCTGCAGAAGGCAGAGTTTCAGGTACATTTATATTGCTATATATTGAATATTTCTTTGCATTTGAGATTTTGGACATTTCTGCTTTTACCATGTCATGTTAAAAGTTGATCTTTTTTTTTTGGTCCATTTAAACGGTTTTTGACTAACGATAAATGTGCTGGCGTACTTCATGTTTCTGCTTATGCCTTGATATAAATATCTTCTGCTGGTCTTGTAGGTACACAACAAACTCATGCTGTTCGCAACTATGACACCCATAGTTCTAGTGCTTTCTTATCCGGCAACTATCTTTCTGAAAAAGCTATTGGCAAAGAAGATACATGGTCAACCAGAGTGAAAAAGAGGGAGCTGTTGCTTGATGACGTTATTGGTGGTGTCGTAGGAACTTCACCAGGTGTCTCTTTAGACATTGGCACTTCAATTTTAAGTAGTGCAAAAGGAAAGAGGAGTGACAGGGATAAAGAAGGTAAAGGGAACAACAGAGAGTTATCTAGAAATGGGACTGCTAAAATTGGTAGGACATCTGGAAATATGAAGGGAGAGAGAAAATCCAAGTTAAAGCCTAGGCAGAAAATAACTCAATTATCTTCAGTAAATGGCATTGTTGGAAAGATGTCCGAACAACCAAGAACATCACTATCTTCTATGCCGAAGCCAGGCGATACGACTGTGAATCATAGCAGAAGGGAAAAAGAGAACTTGAAGTTAAATGTAGTAGACAATTCCGAGGCCATTGACTTTACCTCCTTGCATATGGATGGAGTCCTAGATGTTCCTGATGATCTTGGTGATCAAGGGCAAGACATTGGTTCGTGGTTAAATATTGAGGACGATGGGTTACATGATGATGACTTTTTGGGCCTTGAAATTCCAATGGATGACTTGTCTGAGTTGAATATGATGGTCTGAAGTTGCTTGTGTTGTATAGACCTGTTTATTATACAGTTTTACAAAGGAAACAGAATCACCATTGAAGAAGTGAGAGGTCGTATTACTGCCCATTTGATCATTACAAATTCTTTTGGAAACCCCTGCGTAAGTTAAAGTCCGAATGAACCTTTCGGATTTTGCTTACACTTAATGACTTGAGCTGTAAGAGTTTTCGCAGGCATCCAAGCTAGTATGTCCTAGTTAATAGGCATTATATCCTAGCAATCAATGTTTTCTGGATTACAAATTAGGGCAAATGCCTTTTGTACATAAATTTCCTTCTTCAATAAAATCACCTCATTTAATCAATGGTTATTAACTTCTTACTGCATGCACACACACATCCTTCTTTATAATATATGAGTTTACCAAATATGAAATCAAATATGCATTTAATCAATTATTAAATTTTACATTAATTTCTACCAATCAGAGACGAGTCCTGAAATTTATACCAATAGTATTGTATTAGAAAATTTTCTTATTTACCATTATCATCCAACTGTAGCAACTATAGTAATCGTATAATTTTAATTTAAATATAGAAGTTACTTGATTTAATATATTTATCAATTAAAAATTATTAATTATTTTACAACCAATCAGAAAAGAGTATTTATTTTTTAACAATGCTACAAAAAAGAGTTACTAATTTTACAATTCCAAAGTAACATGATTAAAAGATTCCACTTTTATAATATTTAACTAAGTTGGTTAAATATAATATATATCTATTAATGTAATTGTGAAATTAATTATTCCTTATACGAAATTTGACATAGCCCATACTAACAAATATGATTCGTTCAATTTATGACATGTATTTACATGACTAAAAATAATCAGCGGTAATTCAGTTAACCAATCAGAAAATTGAATTATTTTAGACTAGTAAAAGAGAAATTCTAAATTTTAGACCAATCACATTATATTAAAATTTTTATTTACCATTATAATCCAGTTATACTAACCATAGTGAGTTAATAATTTTAATTAAAATATCATAATTATTTAATTTAACATATTCATATGTACATATTTTTATATGCCAAAAGATAAAAGACAAGTATAAATTTTGCATTAAGTATTCAATTATATTTAGAACGACTACTTATTTTTTGTTTAAATTATGAAATATTTTTTTTGAAAATCGTTTGATTTAATCTTGATTTTATCTTGAGTTCTAGAAATCAAATTGTGACGATTTTACAACACATGTGAAGCTCAAGAAATAATATATACTTAATTGATGATTTAAAAAGTAGCATACAGCTAGAATTATTTTGAAATCGAAGAGAAAAGATAGGTTCGAATTTTTCATAAAGTATTCAATTATTTTAGACGAATAACATAGCATTCTTTAGACCAACCGCCTTATATTAAAAAATTTCCTTATTTATAATTTCATCCTTATGCACAAATCGTATTTAGTTAATCGTTTTAATTTAAAACAGTAGAAAATTGATTTAAAATATTCATATATTACATATTTTATATGTCAAATTGTAAATATATGTTTTCTTAAAATCAGTTACGAGTATACAAATATTTCTTCTTAAACTTTGATTAGTTGGGTTTTGTTTGATCGAACATTTATTCATCTATTTAATTGAAGATCTAAAGGTGCTTTGGAATAGTTAAAGAAATAAAGAGAATAAATATGTTTAACAAGAAAAAAAATTATCGAGTTCTGTTTGATTTTATTTCTGCTCTATCTTAAATTCTAGAAATCATATTTGACAAATTTACAGCAGACACGAAGCTCACAAAATAAAATTTAAATTTAGAGATGGTTTAAATAAATTTATTTTAAAGCAATAAGGGATCACACCTAAATTCTAAACCAATCACATATATTTCAAGATTTCCTTATCTAATATTAGGCCCAGGATATACTGTAGAAGGCGGGTTGGATATAGTTTTGACAATTTAAATCGATATTCAACACATAATATGAAGAACATTTTTTATTGATGTATAAAAACTGATTACAAAATAAAAATTACTATCTCAAATGATTAACATATATCCTTAAGAGCTGCTAGGTTACACGAATAATAGTAATGTTACACAACACTTCAGTGTAAACCTAAACTGTGTTTAAATGTCACATATTTACACTATCAATTACTAGGATATGATTACATGAATGACTGAACTATACTATATTCTATAATATGATAGCTGCTTTTGCTGCTTTTCTGAAACCGACATATTTGCATTTCTATTATTTTTTAAAACATAACCAATCATCTCCTAATTTTCAGCATATCGGACTCTAACAGATAAGTTCTGATGGTGAACTCTGATCGAGTAAAAATTGATGACGTCATGCTCATGCCAGACTCTGATAGATGATAAACTCTGATGATCTTCACAGCTAAACTCTTGCAGCATCAATAGTATCTAACATTTACCAATCTCATTCCCTTGTATTAAATTTAGTTAGTTAATAATAGTTATTACTTGATTTAACATATTCATATATTACATATTTTATATGTCAAAAAATACAAATATGTATATTTAAAATAATTACGAGTATACAAATATTTAATCTCACA